>JAGFPH010007052.1:14142-70022 GCA_018207615.1 Philaenus spumarius | reverse complement strand
AACTACGATGTTTTTGTAGGTTCTTGGTATCTGCTAAGGAAGTTTCGGTTCTATTATTTATTCTGTGCTTCGTTAAGATCCCATTGTGACCTTTTCGTTTAAGCATCCTTCAATGATCGTAGAAAAAAACCTTACCTATACTCTGTGGATGCTCAAACTAAAAGTATGAATTATTTCACAAGCGTTCCATCTATGCAGAAGTTCAAGGATATAATATATGTTGTAACATATTTTGGAAGTAAACATAACATAGTAACATATACAGAACTAAAATAAATCTTTAAAATAGGTTGAGCTCTGTAATTTAATTTAATAATTGAGAGTTGTCATGTAGTAATCTTATTGAGAGTGTTTATTCGTTTGCTATTATCGTGTAAATACAATTTATTTGTTCTGGTCTATTTATTTGAAAATTATATTCTATATTTTAAGAGTATTTGTTTAACAATTTTAATTAGACAAAACTTTAAACCTGTTATACAACACTTAAATATACTCCAGTAATATGAAATGCCACATCTGAAAGATAAAAACATTCTGACATAAAAATATGTACAAGTTATGCTCAGTGAGTGCTAGGGATATAAACAATTTTTCCAAAAGATTCTGATTTCTATAAAAATTGAAAATATATCAGCCGTTATAATATGAAGATTAACTTTAATAATGTTTGCATAAGATGGGATATGGAGAGGCAAAGACTCTTCCGTGTCAATAAGGTGGTGCCAGCGAGCAACATATGCAAAGTGATGGTAGCGAATGATGAAAACTGGAACGAGATTTCTCAATTTGTAAGAGCTGTTTTAGTTAGCAGAAAGAAGAAAATGGCTTTAATAATTAACAAGAAATAATGTAAATTGAGAGAAATCACAAGAAGAGCCCTAGACTGAAGTAGTGAGCAAGCGGTCCCAGACCAGGAACTCTGGAGGAGGAGGGAGTTTTATTCATTATGAGTCTGAATCGTGACCCAGGGATGCTTTTCTGAATAAGACAACGATAATGAAAAAATATATATTAATGTAAGGCACATACAATGTAACACATGCCATTTTGAACTATAAACTTGATTACTGTTAATTTTTAATTTAAGAAATGTTTGTATTGCTATTTAAATGTGATTTGGATGATAATTATAAAGAAAAAGTCAAAATTTAATTTAAAAAAGAACATAAATGTATTTATTTTGCATAAGTTTGATAGAATAGAACTAGAACACAGAATCTCACAACTAAAACTTGTATTAACCTAAATGCGTTTCAAAAATAATGTCACCATATTCAATTATGCACGAGCTGCAGTAATCTAAATATAAGTTATAATGTTATGCTCATTAACCAAAATAATACATTTTAGAGATTCAATCCAAAGGAAATGAACTTGAAATAATGATATAGGCTACTTAAATTTACAGTATTTTTCAATGCCTTTGTTTGAATGTCGGATAACTGGTTTTAACCTTCATTTAAAGGTCACATTTATATCAATAAAAATCGTATTAATTCGTTCAAACTTCGTTGATGTATTTACACATACGTACACAGAAAGTACAACAATCAACATTTAAAGCATTAAAATTAACCGATGTTCACGTTTGGAATACATTTGTCTCGCATTGGTCATTTATCATAAGTCGAGTACGGTATGTCTTATTTGTATTATGTCACCCTTTCAGGTATGTTGAATTTAAGTTAAAGAATTACATTTCAGATTAAAATTGCATTTTTCTTTCTAATTCAAAACGTTTTCTGGAGAAAATGTTCATGATTTAACGATTTCGAATAATTCCAATTCGAAGCGTTTCCATGTTGCGTCTTTTTTGGCAGATGTGTAAAATTCCAATATTTACATCAGCGTTTTGGAAAGTGTGCTTCAGCTAGATTATGTGTTGGACAAAGCTTTACTTTTGTTTTAATGTTGAACTATTGGGGAGCAATAAAAGTTTAAAAATTGTGACGTTCGAAAAATTATAATGTTTTTAATCAATTAAATTTGCCCCAGAAAACGTTTTGAATGAGAAACTAAATTCAATTCTCACCTGATAATATAGTCTTTAATTGAACTCAGTAACAGTACTTAAGGAACACAGTACAAATAGACTACCGGAATCTTAACAAATGTAATTATTGCGAGACATGTTTCCAGACTATGCGCAACGGTTCAAAAGTATTCGTTTTAAATGTTGATTGTAGTATTGTGTGTATAGTATGTATGTGTTATATCTCAAGGAAGTTCTCACGAACGTATATGGTTTTATGGATATGGTAATATGGATATAAAGTGAAAGTTGAAACCAGTTATCTGACATCCAAACAAAGGTTTGTAATCAAGTTAATTATTGTATTGAATTAAGATGTATTTACTTTTATATTTGAATTAGTAACTTACAGCATGCCTTGACGATGCTTAGGTAGATAATGTTTAACTACATTTTAGCCAGTCAAAGTTACAAAACGTAACAACCTTCCTGTGTAAAAATGTATAATTTATTTTATAAATAAATTTGTTGATGTTTTTAATATTAATTCGTTTAATGATAACCATGTCTTCACTATTCATTTTTTAATGTTTGCATAGTTGATTTAAAGAACTTTTTGTTGATTTTAAATTTGTACGTGACTGTCATCAATTAAGTTGGTGCAATTTAAATTATACTTTTAGCAGAAATACTGAAATACAGTTCAATGTATTCTACAAAACTAAATTTCATCTAAAAAATCTCGCTTATAATTTACAATACATAAAAAATCCGTAGATGTATACGTCTAGACGAGAAAAGATTATATTCCGAATAGATCCCTCAATAATAATCAAAAGCAAACACAGTAAACCAATTAAAATGTTGAAAAAAACTTGAATTATATACTATATATAATACTTGTAAAATAATATATCAGTAGTTTATTGAATAGTTTAAAGTTTTATATAACTTTCCGTAACAATTTATTTATTTTTTTATTTGTGGCAATACAATAATTTTGATATCAAAATGAAATTTAGCTAACCAAAGTTTAAAGACAATATTGGTTTAGTTTTTAAATTGGAAGCAACCATATCTTCAGTACTTAAGAAGAAATTTGAATTTTATTGTTTAGAGAATACAACAAATTGTTTACAGTAATTATTTCTGTATGCTGTTAGTAAAAAAATGTATTAAACCTGTAATTAAAATAAATAATGAATTCATTGCTTACAAAATTCAAATTCTAGAATAATGCGTACAACTGGTTTAGAAAAAAAAAACAAACATTTAAATATAAAACATAAAACTAAATTCCGTCAGTGGTAACAAAAGTTTTACCTTATTATTTTTATATCTAATTTCTTGTACATCTATTCCAGAATTTGCAACCGCCACGTGTAAAACACAATTGTCAGGTTTACTATCGAAAGTACTGTATTGTTACGAGGTTGAAGTAGGAAAGCAGCGTGAATAAATACATTGTTACTTAAGAACAATTTCCTCTTGAAAACGGTTAATATTGTTTGCAGGGAAATTATACTTTAAAAGAACCTTGTTTATACATGAATTGATAACTTTTTCCTCTTGCAAATTTAATATCCTACAGACAATTTCTTGATAAAAATAAGTCTTCATAAAGAGTTAGATTTATGAAGTTCAGAAAATTTTTAACACATTTTTTACTATTTGTTACTTGAATGCATAATATTATTATCTTTCGAGTAACCAATATTTATAATGTAATTTTATACAAACTGACTTCATCGATATTTTAGTTTAAGATCAGTCAGTTGCACATTTTTTAAACTGTATAAACAATATTATAGTTTGTTTACATTATTAAAGCTATACTTAATAAATTAAAAACTTCGGTTCTAGTTAACAGGTTCATATTTGCCCATACTGTACATTGTAACATTATAAACATTTAGTTTATTAGCAAAAAGAAAAGTCTAGAATAACATTATAACACAGTAAATAGTATAGATGGCAAAAAAACTTTCACTACATTTGTACTTGGCTATATTTATCACATCTCATAGGATTACAATTTCAGAGGTTTTGTAAAAATTACATTTCTCTTATTAATCCTGTTCTTAACTCGAATCTATGGGCTAGTAGAATATCAGCATTTTAATTAAAATGATTTTACATAAGCTTAACCAGAATATTCAATTGTGGTGCATTCAAAACCTATTTAAAGGTCGTGGTTGGAGGCATGGGACAGTACATATGCCAGTCAAATTAGGTTTTCATCTTGCATTAAATCATGGGGTTCCAATTTTTTCAATAATTTGTAGTGGGTGGTTCCCTGAATAACGCCTAATAAAGTCCCATCTGTTTCATGGGCCTCGGGGATTGGGGAGGGGGGGGGGTCTTAAAGGTCTTTTTTTTTGGTTTTTGGCGTTTATCTCGAACAAGGTGCATCGCACTGAAAATTTTATATTTCAAAAAATTGAAGGTGATAAAATTTCCTTCCAAATAATAGATTCATGTTTGCACCTAAGTGCTACCATTTTCGAGATATAAGCAGTTAAATAAGAAAGTTTGTCAAAAAAAGTGTTAGCGGTTCAGGAATGTCGTCAATCTTCCTCTTACAACTCTTTTACCTTCCATTTTACAGAAAATTCGTAATTAAGAGAGTTGTAAAGCGAAAGATTTCCTTGAAAAATGTATACAGTTATGCTCATTTATCTTCAGCCCGTATAAGGTTACAGCGTTTTGAAAATTAGGGGTACTTTTCAACATTTTACTAGTAAAATGCTCGTAGCACAACTTTCGTTTCCGAGGCCTGTAACTCTACTAATCACTTTGTATGCAGATTAATTAAATAAGTATAATATTTATAACCCGTATAAATAATAAATTATTTATACCTATTCGTATAAAGTATATTTCAAAAATGAAGCCGATAAAATTCCCTACAAAATTGTATACATTTAAATTTCTCAACCGTTTATCTCGCACACAGGATAAAACGGATACTCTTAATCACTTTGTATGCTGCTTAATTAAATACGTATAATATTTATAACGTTTTAATTATAAATTATGTAACCAGTGGAAATAATTCGCCAACACCGAATCACTCAATCCTCGACCACGTGTTAATCTCCTTCACTCTTCATGTCACAAATGTCACTTCAACCGCCATGTTGGACCAAACACTAGCCAACAGTTCAAGACAGTGAAGTATCCACGACCTATAAAATCTTGTTTAAGTTGATGGTAACGAGTTGTTAGTCCCAGCATATCTTATTCATATAAGTGAGTACACTTTGCAAAATAAAAATGCCCGCTGGCATGAAAGTAAAGTATAATCAGTAAGGTATAACATGTCATATGATCTTCCCAGTTAACTTGTTCATCAATGCCACCATTTCAAAGTACTGGACCCACATAGCTTCTGTTGGCCCATTACCTTTGAGACGTGATAATTTGTTGCTCAATTTCAGCTGAAAACTGGCACGGGATGCGTTTGTGGAAATGTGATGTGGACTAATTTCTACTGATTCCTAAAGTAACTGAACTATTATTTCTTCTTTTTCATATGGTGTAATATCTAAATGTTCAAAAATGATCTGAGCTAAAGTGGTTCGAAAAAGTAAATCCTCTCTCACTGGTCTCTCAAAATATTTTCCGTTCAATATTTTGTCTACTGAATTAGGAGCCAAAACGCAGGACAGAATTTCTTTCAGGCAACTTACAGCCATAGTTTGTCCGATTCACCCTAAATACGACATGCGCATATGAAACCATTGAAACCCACCAAGAATCATTTGAACTATGCCCAGTATAGGATTATCAGTGCTTGATGCTACAATTTCTCTAGCTTTGAGAGATAGTGGCTGATCCATTGGTACTAAACAAAGTGGAAACCCTTCCCGATGTGTGTCTTCTGCAGCATTTTTCAAGCAGTATAATTACACTTTGCTCAGTATTGATTGACTCAGAAGCCACAAGCAAAAAACCACTCCACTCTCGAGTTTTTGTTATTAATGGGGTGTTCAGGAGAGGTAGCCATTTCCCTGTCATCCACAGAGGGGTTTGGATGTTTGGGATAAGTTCATCACCATGGAGTGGACTCAAAACGTTCAAATCTTGAATCACGACATTTCTCAGACCCTTTCTCTGCACGTTTTCATACGTGACCAATTAAATTACTCCCATCTTTCACACTTCAAGTGCAGCAAGCGCTGTTGAGAGCCGTTGAATGCTATCAGATTTTGAAAGAGCTTGAGCAGGATTTATACATTCAATTCCTCCTAAGCTGTGAAACGTGTCCCGTCCATCCAGTGTGGCAACATTGAAGTAGGCGTTATCAAAAACATATTGCCGACATTTTCTGTCAAGTGTGGGTTTCGGGAGATGGTAGATGAAGGAGAGTTCTAGTTGCTAAACATCAAAATATGACACTCTAAACCCGAAGCCAGACAGTCAATTTATCAAGTTCCGTGACCCAAACTACGGTGTATGTAAAATGAATTGAAAGTGTGTATAGCGGAAATGAATGAACGCGAACGAATGGCGCAAATTATAAAGTGGTTAATGCTAACTATTTCTTTCCTTTCGCCACTTTTCTTATGTGAGATAAGAGCATTCATAAAAGTAGCGAGGGTGTCAGGTACATCTTTTGCATCATTTAAAAACGCTTCGCTTAGACGCTAGCTCGACAAATAGTAGACCTTCGACTGGATGTCTCTTATTATTATTGCAGCAGCCGTTTTAACTATCCTCATATTATCATTAATACCAATTTCACTCCTGATATCACAAAATAAACACTTTTCGCTCATTCTGAATGACCTGTACTGAAAATTTCATAGAACGCGATCATGACTTGGCGCAAACGAGCGAGATACTGGGTGTTTACACACAAAAAGTAGTGTAAGTTACGGTGACCTTCTAGAAAAAAGAGATTTTCTTTAGTAGGCCAGACCACCTTTTTCACCGATCAGCAGTCCCGAGACCGTAAACAAATATAATTCTTCTTAAAAAAAATTCGCTCTCCTCTATCATTTCATGCGTCTGACACTTGGTAACGCAAACAATATCCGTTTTACCCTGTGATCGAGATAAGCGGTTGAAAAACTTGAATATTCCAACTTTTTGGGAATTTCATCAGCTTTATTTTTGAAGTATACATTATACGTACAGGTGTACATAGTTTATTATTTATACGTATTATAAATATTATACTTACTTAATTAAACGGTGTACAAAGTAATTAATAGAACTACAGACCTTGGAAACGAAATTTGAGTGGCGAGCATTTTACTAGTAAAATGGTAAAAGTACCCAAAAATTTCAAAATGTTATAGCTATTTACCGGCTGAAGATAAGTGAAGATAAATGTATACATTTTACAAGGAAATATTTCGCTCTACACTACAGCTTTCCTTCTCAGGAGTTTTCTGTAAAATGAAAGTGGAAAGAGTTCTAAGATGAAGATTGAATAAATACCTGAACTGCTCCCACTTTTTGGTTGACTGTTATATTTGATTGTTCAAGTTAGTTATTATTATAACTCTTATAATAATAATAATTATAATTATAACTCTTTATTATAAGTATACAGACAGTGCAATTATTACGACCAACCTGCTTACACCAGTGTCAGCTCATGACTGACTTCGCTGTGTTGCCAACTTTAGATTAATCTTATTACAAATCATAATAGTTTTTTTATTTAACAACTCATACCTGGAAAACGGTAAATCTTAGGTAACAGCAAGAAATATTATTTCGAAAGGAATTTTATCATCTTTAATTTTTAAAAGTATAAAATTTTCTGTGCGACGCACCGTTTTAGAAATAAACGCCCAAAAGAAGACCTTTGGGATCCTCTCCCACCCCCACCCCCTCCCCCCGGCACATAAAATCGATGGGACTTTATTAGGCGATATTCAGGAGACCACCCACTACCCATTCCTGAAAAATTGGAACCCCATGATTATTGTACGATTCGCCGCCATTTTTTGTTAATTTAACTGGACTAATATACAGGGAGCAAAATAATTGCGGTGTACTATTTAATGTTAAAATAAATAGATCTTATGCGTTTTTTAATTATAAAGACAGGGAAGTAACATAGGGCACATAATCTAAATGCCTTCAGGTACAGAAGTATTATAACTCTCATGATAATGGAACATTCTAACAGGATCAATATTTATTAGAGGAGACGTTTTCGTTCATTCATAATTTATAGAAATAAAATTAATCTATACATTAGAGAGTAAGTAAGGTTTATATAAGCAGAAATGTGTACAAAATAAAATGAATACTAAGTTCCTTTCAAGATGAGTAGTCATATATTAAAGCGTTATAGCAATTCATAAAGTTTAATCAAGCTCTAATAACGAATTAGAGAATCATTTTGTCCGGTTCCTTATCTTAAAAGTAAAACAGAAAACTACAGAATCACTCGTTTGTCTTTCTGTCTGTCACATTCATGTTTCCCAAAGATTAAAAATGTAAGAAGCAAACTAACCCTAATATAATCAAATAATTGAAACACAAAATTTTATTAAATAAAACATGGTTCACAAAAACAAATATTTTATGATACTGATACAAGTGAACTGTAAAATGACTACAGCAAAATAACAAAAAATAGTTATCTGTCAACTTGAGTGTATCCAAACTTGGATATAATTATGTAGTTATACTTTAAAATTAGATTTTCAATGGATGCCGTATAAATAATATCTGTTATGGTATTGCAGTTGGTTACCTCAGTTTAACAAGTCTAACGGTTGCAGCATTTTTCGGATTGCAGGTGATACGGAATCCTTGTCATCCATTTATTTATCCTTGGTTTATTTATTAGTAAGAAACTCTTATAATCATATTTATTTTAAATCTTAGTCTACTAGTCTAGTGTAAAACTATTCACTGCCTTATGTAAATGTAAATATAAATGCATTTTGTTTGTTATAATAATAATAATAATAATAATAATAATAATAAATACTAGAAAACAAGTTTTATTTCAGGTATCATACATATGTTATTATTTGTGAATAAATTTTTTTCAGTATTACCGTTTGATTTTATGTACAAAATTGGTAAATAATATTTGTATATTTTGTGTTTAATAAAACTAATTTGTTGTCTTATGAAAAGGAGAAATGGGATAGTTTTGAAATTAACAGGTAATTTATATAGATTAATTGCTATTAATAATTAAAAACCCTCAGCTCAAATCGGAAACGGTAAAGGTTTCCTAAAATTTAACACTAACTTGTTCATTAGAACCTTTTTATTAGTTATAAATTTATTTTAAAAAATTAGAATTTATTGAAAAATATTGAACAGCTTTTAACGATACATGATGTTCAGGTAGAAAGAATAGCAATGTTTCATGATATTTTTTCATTCTTATATAATTTCATTTAACTGTGTCATGGTTCGATTTAACGAAAATAAAGATTAAAAGTGAATTTTGTTTACTGGTTGAAAGGAATATCAATGAAGCATTCAGAGTGGTTGAATAATCTACATAGGATTGGCATATTCCAGCTATGTGCGTAAGAAGTTTTGTGGCACAGTTAATAGTTCCTTGTTTTGTACTTAAAAAAAGAAATTAAAGTTTTAGTCTCAGTTGATCTCTGTATTAACTACTGTTACTAGTATAGGAACAAAAGCTACTAATGTAGGTGTAATTGAATACAAAGTGTATTAGATTACATATTAAAAAAATAGTTACTTAAGGTATGCAATCCACTTTTTATAATAATTGAATGATGACAATTTGGACGATAAAGTAAAATTTTACAAGATATTATGATTTGATTTATAGAAAACAATAAACTACATTTGTATGGTTCAGTAAAGGCAAAATGTTTAATAAATACATCAGAAAACATAAATTATTGTCTGGTGTTAGAGGTAATACAAATCCTGTTGGCTTAGAAGGGATTAGCCTATACTAACCAGGAACAGAATTTAAATATTTGTCGGAGTAAAAGGAAGCGTTATATTTAACTTATCGCAACTCTTCCAACTCCAGTTGTTAGACTAAGATTGTTTAACTGTAGTGCCAAATAACATATAAGAATATTGGTTACACCACGGGATGGTATAAGCCTACAGCAGGCAGTTTCTGAATATAGCATTTCCTGGTATCTGTAGTATTAATAAGGAAACTACCTCGGACTCTTACATTTCTTACAAAGTCTGTTCGATTTATAGTTAAAAACGACTAATCCATGTTTGTGCCAGAATTGCTCTAGAAATACTGGCCTATCAAAAATAAATTATAATAGTCTCTATATTTTTCAAAATGTTCCAAGAAACATTTTTGATTTGATTTTAAAATAAATGTAATAATTTTCCTATCACGCCTATATTGAAACAATTTCAAAAATGCCTGAAATTTAACACTGTTTATAAAATGAGGCATAACTTATTAGGTGTAAACGTTTAGGATTCAACAGGTTTGCCACCTACCGTGATACTCTAAAATAAAAAAGTGAATGTACTTGTATTCACAAAAACACATAATTTAGTTGATTATGTTCTCCAACTCTTGAGATATTCCTCACCAAGACTCAATATATACTAGTTTGTGTTGCTTTCTGATGTTCTCTATTGTCTTTACAACAACTATTTCATTGTCAGTTTAACTTAATGTTTCAAATTAAGTTAAACATAAAATAATGTTTTCCATTAAACGTATTAACAATATAAGATATTTGTAAGAAAATACATGTGAAATTGCTAGGCAAATTTAATTTAACAACAAATTTTTAATTTAAATTTAAATTTAGTATATATGTAACGTTAATAATGGCCCCTGGAACTTGTAGTATTCACACGTGTCTAACGATCCAATGTGATATGAAATCATATTACAGTGGCTTGTAGTGTGAAACAGTGCGTATCATTGTTTAATACAATGTTACAGCAGTGTTTTCGCTACAATGAATTTTGACAGAGGCTACTATAAAGCGTATATCCCTACTTAATTATGTAAGGATTGCAGACGTTTACCCATAATTAAAACACTTGTTACATACTAAAACATACAAGACACGGTATTATTTTTTATAAATTATTTCTTAAACACAAATAGAGTACTGTTTTTATTTATTTTTTTATTTAACCATTAGAGAGGCTGGCGTTTTAATTTTTAGTTGAAAACAATGATTCTGGTGATAATAGTTCTTCTACAGTCATGATATTAATAAACACTAAACTATTTAGAATTGGGATGGGAATGTTACTAACCATCAGCTAACCATAAGCAACAAAAATTCAATCTGTTGGATTTTTGAATTAAATGTGTTCGTTTTTACAAGTTATGATAAACAAAAAATATATAAAAATACACGTACTTTGATATTGAACTTAAACAGGGTGAAAAAATAAGGCTTAATTTAATAATTCACACTAATAGAATTCGGCACCTATCAAGTTAAAAATTTAAATTACCCTCTTTTATCATCAGTACTAAAATGGGGTGGATATACCTTGTAAAACATTTTATAAATTATTTGTATTAATATAATTACTTTATGTTAGTATTATTCCCCATCCAACTCTACATGCGGTTTACAATATACAACTATGTCTCCTTATTTAAAATTCAAAACACTCTCACGTAGGATATAAAAATATGTCAAGTTTTAAATAGCGTACAAACATGGTTTAACTAAAAAATACATTTTTATTCAAGATGTATGTAAGACAGAGATTGCACGGGCGGGAAGCACAGGCTGCCAGATTATATTGGTCTTATGATACATACATAATTTTATTGGTAAAGTTATTTATGTTTTGAAATTCAAACTCTTGATTTCTCTAAAATCTTTAAACTGTACCTTTTTGGCCCAGAAATGTTGTCTGTATATTACTATGTATTAATACAAAATTTGGTTCATCAATAGTTTGTTAGTGTAAGCAAAACTCTTTATAACTGTAGTATAATGGAGAGTTTAATCAAACTTATCATGAGATTAAATTCAAAATTGCTCCCTTTTAGTACAGTTAAGATTTGTATATACTATTTAATGGAAAAAATTGTTTTACTATTTGACAGTTTATCGTTATTTGAAATTGGTTTAAAAATATCCAAAAGTTTGTGATATTACAAGTATATGAACGACTGCAGCAAATAACATGTTTAATAATTTAGAGGAAATTTTATTAATTACTATATCTTTTTGGAGCTGTTGCAAATAGGTAGGCAGTTTAAATTAATTTATCATAAAAAACTATTTTATAGTATTAAATAACTGATACAAACTCAGCATCAAGTAAATTTAATAGTGGCATTAACTTAAAAAAAAATACATTTTAAGTTAGTAAAGTTTCTGCTATTGACTCTAATTAAACCAGTCAGTTTTGTGAAGAACAATCAGTTTTATTTTTCTTCTTCATATTATCCATCTTAATGGCGTCTAACACATACGTTGCCTCTCTGATGTCTCCTACTTCATCTCGTTTAGAAAATTGTGGATCAACAATTTCTGGTAGTAAACCCTCCATGTAAAATCTCAAAAGAAAACAAAAATAATAATAAACAAAACATTCAAATAAACTAAACTTATATAACGTGAAACAAATTAAAGTCAACATAGAAGATGACAATTTAATAACATTGTGTTGGATTACCTGTTTGTGTTGTACCTATTGTTATGCAATATGATACATTAAAAAAATATATGAACATTATATGTAAATTTACATCCTAACTCTAAACAAATGTTCGTTTGATTTAGATTTATCGGTAAATATGTCACCAAAGTAGACTCCTTGGGATTAATTACTTGTCAAGTATCTTTAGAATTATAATCAATTTAAAAGATCGTAGGTCGTAAAGATTTTTAGGTCAAAAATCGTAGGTTGCTCTGTTCTGATTTTTTGTATGTTTTTAGGATAGATACCAACAGTGTAAAAAAAGTTTGCAGCTTCGAAAGAAAACACAGAACATTATTTGTGGAAATGCGTTCAAAGTTATTGTTTTTACATATTATTGTTTTAAGTACATGAAATAATATTGCTTTTTAAAGATGTTAAACTTTAACATAACTGAAACGTCATAAGAAAAAAGTATTAGTAAATTTTTTTAATGTTGTTAATATTATGTAACTACTATTATTGTATCAACATTCAGTGGAACTTCTTTTAAATTATTTCGATTACAAAATTTAACACAAAATTAAATTCAATTTCTGATTTATTTATTTCTTTATTATATTAACAGTGATACAATGTAAATGGTTATAAACATATTTTCAAATATAAATTTAAATCTAATTAAAAATGTTTATATATTTTTTAAACATTATTATCCATATATAAATATGTCTATACGTGATATATCTACATCATAATATAGTTTCGTTTGGCACTGTATGATACGTTTGTGTGTAGCAAGGATATTTGAGAAAAGTTTACAAGTATAGCAGTCTCCGTAGACAAAACAATTGAGTAAAACATTCGCCTTTCAGTTTTTTTGGGATGTTGTTAGTAAAAATATAAATAGTGTGCAACCAAGTTTGCAGCTTCGAAAGAAATGTTACTGCTTGGTTCTAGAAAAATGTAAATATTTTCGAAGTTTTTGGCTTATAACTTCTAAAAGACAGAACCTACGGAAACAGTCACCGTACACAATGTTTTAAGGCAGGCCGAATTGTCTACAATTTGAGTGCAACCGCAACACTGTAGATTCAATAGGTCCTGAGATACACCACTTCAAAAATTGGAAATGTCTCCCAATAAGTTAGAAATTGTAACCACTCTGCTGGTTGTATGCTCCTAGTAATAAATAATGCTCTTCTGAGTAGTCGTGGAACACAACTGACACATTTTTACAGACATGATTGAACATGTAGATAATGTAAGCATCTACAATTTCCCTTACTAAGCTGTTCCTTTGTGCCTTATAAACTTGTGAAGCAAGAACCCTTCGACCACTACAACAAACGTACTTTCTCCAACACATACGTTTCTAGGAGGGTCGTGGAAACAGATAAGAACGTTGATTTTGTTCCTTTTCGCATTCCCACTTCTGAGAATAGAGCCATTAGATATGGGGCCAAAACTTATGTAAATTAGTGTTTTTTAGGTCGGCTTCAGACTCTTTCGTTAGACACTGCCGTTGGAATATTGTGCGATTGTCTAAAGCAACCTGTTTGTTGTGGTGCCTCTAGACGGTGGCTACTGCCATGGTTCGTACTTCGTCTTTATTTTAAATCCAACATTTCCGTACTACTTTCCAGCTACTTCTTTGACTCCATCACATTTCTAGTGCCATGTGGTAATTTAAATCAGGGCCTCCAATCACGCTACTGCAGATTGACAGTACTTTTTCATTAGAAGGAAATGGTGTGCTGATTTTTAACCAGGATTTTAGTTTCTCCCCATCATTAGAATCTCGTTCGATTCGAGCAGGCCTTATGCCAATGTGTTGTTCCGTGTCGTGGTACATGAGGCGAAAAGAACTCAAGCCCCCACAAATATTAAGCATGACTCCAGTCCAACGGGCGAAAACACTGCTGGCTATGTTCAACTTGGCTTTTCATCGCTGTCATTACTACTTTTTCTTCCTGAGAAAAAATAAGATGACGGGAGACAGCCCTCACACAATATATGGTCCTTCCTTCATTGAATTGCCTTGATGGCAGAGCAAAATACGGTTTACAGGTGCAGGTGGTATAACACACCTAAATGTTATAAATATATAGGTTTAATACACTCTAAATAAATCAAAATATAAATAATGTAATGCCATTTCTATAATATTTTATAGGTAACTGTGCAATATTAATATCAATTTACATTGGGAGCTGCACTTCTTGAAAAATTTTATTTCCTTAATTTTGTTTTTATTTCCTCATAACAATGGAACTGTTGGTCCTACGGGGTTCCGCTCTGGCTTACATTAAAGCCAAATATCTGCTCTATAACTTCAATTGCATTGCATTCGTTGCAGTTAGGTATTTTAGCCGATATTCCTCTCGAAAAAATGTCGAACTTTTCGGGACAAATTAGCAATTTTTGAAGTGTTGTACCTTAGAGCCTATTGAAATTACAAGCTGCAGTTGTGCTCAAATTGTAAAAAATTGTATCTGCATTAAAAGTGTATGTGGTGACTGTTTTCGTAGGATATATCTTTTAGAAATTATAAGGGAAACACAGAAAAACTACGAAAATGTTTAGTATCACGCAGTTAGCACAGGTCTTTCACCTTGCACAGAAGTTGCATACTTGGTTTTACAGTATTTCTATCTATCCTATCAAAATCACAAAAAATCTGAACATTACATTGTTTTTGTGTTAAAACACACCTAACGCAATTTTTGTGTATACGAGGACTGGACTATTTTGCTACTTTTACACTTTTCTTAAATAACAATGCTACACTCAAACGTATCATACAATGTTATAGATATATAATCTATAGATATATTTATAATATAAAGATTAATAATGTACATGTTTTAGAAAAAAAAAAATAAAAATTTTCTAGTAGATTCAAATTTATAATTGAAAATATGTTTCTAACTATTTAAATTATATCACTGTTAGTATAGTTAGGAAAAAAATAACATTCATTTGGTATTAAATTTTGTAATCGAAATAACTTAGAATTGTTTCACTGAATAAAAATAAAATAATGATAATGATAAAATATTACCAACATTAAAAAGAAACTTATTAATGTCATTATTCTTATGACATTTTAGTTATAGGAAAATTAGATATCTTTAAAAGGTAATATAGTTTCTTGTACTTAAAATAATATGTAAAAACTATAACTTTGAACAGCTTTCCAACATTTGAGGTTCTAAGAAGAGACCACAAGATTCTTTATTATTAAAGTAAGATTATTTATTTACGAATTTTAACTATGCCCATGTGTGTTTGTCGTTTAGTTAAGGACAAATCTAAGACCTGAGAAATTCAGCAATGAGAAACCCAAACAAATATGGTTACCAAAGGTATTATAACAAATTTCATTTTAAAACTTAGTTCCTAAAAAACAATTAATTAATTATCAAACTCGTAGAAATAGCGTTATACATGTAATTCTTATAATTGTTGCAATTCAGGTTTCTAAAATGAATATTTTTTCGTGTGTGGAACTGAAAAATATAGGAAAATTGGAGGCTGTCAATTTAGGAAAGATAAAACTTATACTTAACCTAAGTTTTTGTTCGTTTTATATTTAAGAGTTTGTTTTTTTATCGATTTCTTGAAAATATATTTTTTTTTTTTTTTGCTTGTCAGTTAACTTTTTTGATATTTTTGTTTTGTAGTTCAGGTTTTGTGTCATAGTAAAAAAATAATATTACTGCACTTTATTGTATTAATCCTTTGAAGTAAACTAAATATCATAACATTTTATACAAAGATTAAATGTTTGCTTGTTGAAAGTGTATATTTACATATTAGTGTCAAAACAATCTAGAACACAAGTATACCAAACGTATAGTTTTTAATATAATAAGTAACAGTTTGTTAAGACATACTAAAACATTTACTGGTGCGGAAACTTATTTTATTCAAATTATTTATTTAGTAAACATATCAAAAATACATATCATAATCTAATATAAATTGCTGTGCTGTTTACAAATTTAGTCGATACATATGGGATGGGATCAGCTGCTGACCTCTGGGCTTTCTTGATAAATTTTCCTTCTCTGATGTCACGAATATTTTGTCTCTTACAATATTTCGGATCAACTATCTCGGGAAGTAAGCACTCCATGTAGAATCTCAAATGTTATGTAAAAATAAAACGTTTAAATGTTAGTTACAAATATTATGTTATCTTATTTTTGTTTAATTTAGTGTATTATTATTGATGTGTGCTATTTTAGTGTTGATATTTTAAAATGAAAGTTTTGTGATACATTCAAGCATTTCCGATTTATTTTGTTATAATATGCTATTGTTTCGTCAGTCTATTTATATGGTGCGTTAAACAATCATGAAAGGAATTAGAAAATATACTGGTTATGTACCATCGCAGTTTATGGCATTGTAGATTTACTTTACGACATTTTATAATAATTTCAAAGACGCCAAGTTTTAATTACTCACAAAATCAAGTTAAGGAAACCCTACTGACGTACATAATTTTTTTTTGTCTTTATATGCTGAATATTACTATTGTTTTTTGACGACATCTTATTGACTAATTTAAGAACATTAATTCTCATAAACGAATAAATTTCAAATATTATTCCTGTTTTTTTAAGAATAATATTGTAAAAACATTATTATTTGTTTGGTTTGTTGATTTAATTATATTTGTTTATTATTAGGTTGTAATTATATATTTACATAATTTAAAATTTTTCTAAGGAAAACTCGCCTTCTCCATTCCTTCAACCTCGCTTTCATTTGATTTTGATTTATAATTTAATTTTAATTAGGTTTATATAACCATAAATCTGAGGTTGTATATAATGTTGTGTAAATATAGTGATTGCATTATATAAACATAAACTGGGTTGATTTAGGCCTACTCATAAACAAACTCCTTGTGTTATTAATTAAAACTACTAATTAATTTAAAGTAAGGATTTATAAATTCAATGTAAATACTTGGGAATATTTAATATAATAATAAAGGATTACATATTTATTAAAATTAAGTACATGTACACGAAACATGCATTAGTGAATATAAATCCACTCTTAGACCCGTTTCGAGAAAAATCTTACTATTTGAATTGTATGCGCTAATTCAAATTATAGAAAAATAAGCAAAACCATTCTAGAAATTGAAGGAAACACGAGGATAGGATCTAGGCAGGACGTTGTTACCCCCCGGAGGGCTAATATGGGATAGAAAGTTCAGTAAGAAGAAAGTTCTACAGAAAACTAGCAAAGTGAAATAATTGAATAATTTGAACATCTGTGAAATAATTTGTTAATGTTGTTTTATAATTGTTGTCATAGCCCGACCAACAGTATGATAATGTTTTGTGATTTTGTATTAAGTTAATTATTTGTTTACGTATTTTGTGAGTAAGTGTTTCTAGCTAAATTATTTACTTTGAGCTTAATTTGACTAGCAAGCAGTGCTAAAATAAACAAAGAGCAAGATAGCCAAATGGTATGTTCATTAGAGGAGAAAGAAAATCAAAATAGTTTGTATGATTCTTATCTCACTAGTGAGCAAGCTGATGATAGACGGAATTCTCGGAAATTTCGAACATGATGTTTTCAGTACTATAAAAATAATACCAGGCCTACAGCGGAAAAAAATAATCCAATGGACATCAAACTAATGTTCTATCTGTAATTCGCAAGTAAGAAAAATTACTTTTAATATTGGTTACATGTAACTATCACACAATTTGTACATTGTTTATAATACATTTTCTTTCTTGAACAAATGATTTTTAATTGCTTCATACTTTATTTTGTAATCATATCTTGCAATTTCTTAACATATTTTAAACTACATTTTCTGACTAATAGCGTGCCAGTTGGATAAATAATTCATAAAATAGCAGTCATTTTGTAGTTCGTCCTTTATTAACTTAACAAATATTAGATTTTTCAAATTAAATTGGTACAAGCATCATAAAATTATTTTCAACTGTATAACTTGACCTGATTTCATATCAATATCAAGATTTTCAAATCTTATTCAATTATTATGTGTCCACATTTTAGCCTGGTTGAGTATATTACTAATTTGTTTAATTCCCTGAATACTATACTCTAACTAAACAAACGTGATATAAATAATGGATACTGTTTAGTATATAATACAAATAAGAAATAACAAATATAAATATATAATTGATCATGAATAACGCGTTTTCATTTTAATATTATATGTTTCAGTTGTAGTTTGACAGAAAATTTTATCGACTGAAATTGTTAAATAAGTTTTGGTATTTACAATCACATTTGTTTAGGGGTTCTGCTGAGGCTATATTAAATGTTTTATTTTTGTATTTACTAATTATCATATTGATGATTTCATTTTACAATAAATTATTTCTACAAAGTGTATTACAACAAAACTCAACGAAAATTATTTAAATAAGTAATATAAAAATACCGTGGCTGTCTTGAGAGAGGCTACACAAAATTACATAGAATCAGCCAAAGATTATCTAAGCGAAGGCTTAGTATTACAGGTAAAATAGCATTGGTATTGGAATTAATACACCTAGCTGATATCTTTTGCACATGGTTTCTATTCATTACAAACATTCTATTCATTGTATAAAAGTATTTTAATTTCTAAAAAGTTATTTATTTATGCAAGTCTTTCACTTTGAAGGTCTATTAGAAATGTTGCCCATTCTCCCGTTATACTAGTCTTCTCTTCGAGAACCCCGTTTTCGAACTTTTACCACATAACTATTCCCCTAAGCTCACGAAAGAAGTGCTCTATGTGTTAAAACATAAGTAATGACATAAACTACAATTTACAAATACAATTTTTAAATTTCAATAACGACTTTCTTTATTAGGCTACAGTTTTTCTGTTTAAAAATCCCTATTTCCATTCAAACCCTTCCAATCTTCTCTTGGCTGGGCCGGAAGGACGTGATTTTTCGTAATTATTTTACTGAATAGAGCTTTTTTACCAAATTTTAAGTTTCTATCATGACTTTAAATTTTGTGTGTCATTTTACTTATTTATCCCATAACACGAAATCAAAATCCCATAGAAGGTCGTATTGAGTATTAAATAAAGTGTATTTCTTAAGCTACAATTATTTTCCTATTTATTGTGTGTATAAAAAGCCCACCGTTTACCCGCTAAAGCACAAAACCAGTTTCTTGTACCCTTTACACCCAACCTCCCAACCTTTACACCCAACCTCCTAAGCAATCTTCAGGATGGGTTAATTTGGTTTTTCTACAATATAAATTATAAAATAACCTGTATGCAAAATATCTCGCCTGAGTGTATTATTTCTAACAAATGGCTTATTTCGGATCATATTACCCTGTAGGCCCATCTAGAATTTATTCTTTTTAATATAAATGTACAATTACTGCAAATATAAAATCCAAGAATAATGTATTTTTATTTCATTTTAATAATTTTATTCCATTGTAAAATAAACATATAATTTTCCTATTTATTTTTTCATGTCGTATATTAATCATATTTATTGTTATTAGAATTGCGTGAATATAATTTGAAAAACACTCCCTATGAGTTTAATTATTTGGTTTTAATATACTTTGCCTTAAACTCTTTTACACTGCTTCTTTATCATGTACAATTTTTAAATCCCAATGATTTACTGATATTTATATCACTATAATAACTTAAATTTTTATTTGTATGATAGTGTATAATGATAACACAAAATTTAGTTTGGTTTTAAATTTGACGGTAAAAAAATTCTGGAATTTTTTATGTTCGTCTAAATATTGAAAATACCTTTTTAACTTCGGCTCCATTTTTGTATTCCAAAATGTATTATTCCTTTTGATAACTTCAAAATGAACCCAACTGTCAGTATAAACTAAAAATAAACATCTTTCCCTTTCAGTTATATGCAGTTGGCCTTGAATCTGGTAGTAATGATTAGAACTTTCTCTCAATTTTGGTTTGTCATTATCAATTTTTATATACAAAAGCTGTAACATTTGTAAGATGACAACGTTAAACATACGAAATAGAAAAATAAAAATAGTTTGGCACCTAAAATATTAATCGATTTTATCTAAATACCTTCATTCTGGAAATTTTAAGTCTCTAGAAGTATGTTAAACGTTACTTTTGTTAAAGTGGCCTCTGAAAAAGTGACCCAACATTGGATAACTAGCTAATAAAACCATGCTTTACAGATTTTATTGAAAAATTTATCGCACTACATATAATATTTTCTATTTCGAATAATTTTTGGATTACTTTTTTTCCGAATTTTTCTTTTTTCTACGGGAAATGCATTTAATTTTCTTAAATATGAAAAAAATGGATGTTTAACAAAATTAATCTTGAATGCTGAAATAACTTAAATATATCCTATCTAATAATCTTATAAAAGATACATTTTATATCTGCAATAACTGCATAATAAGTAGGCTAACTACTTATATGCAAAAGTGTGCATAGTAAATGAAGAGTGGTGGTTTAGGTTTTTTCTTCTCCAATGCAAGATTGTTATAACAGTATATAACTAAATTGCTACTACGATTTTATTAGTAAAATTAACTGTTTGTATACGTAATTAAATAATTCGAAAGATTATAAAATAAACATTGACTTGGAATTTAATTTAAATGATAATATCAATACAGATACATCAGTTGTTATTTAAATATATTAAGGCGATCCGCCACCTTACTCATACTTTTTCTGTATTTTTAGGATTTAACCTTTGAAATAATTTTTTTACTGTGTAGTACAACTAAAAAGAATGATTTGGGGTAAAATATTTTTCTCCGCCCTTTTATGTATTTCTAATCTAAAAATTTTGAATTTTTTTATCGATTTGTATTTAAAAAAATGTTGAATAACTTTTTTGTTTATTAACCAATTTGAATGATATTTTAACATTTTGTAGCCTATAATGTAAAGAAACTTTTTGGGTATGTAAAACCATGTGCTGTTTATAGAAAACAAGTTGTAAGGTTATACTTAAAAAAATATTTTTTTAATTTGATTTATTTCTATAAAATTATTAATTTAACATTTTTGAAGCTATAGTGCTTTCCATACCCAAAAATCTTCTACATATATCCAAGATAAAGAGGTAAAATTTCAAAGTCCTAGGTCTAATACTTAAGATTTTATTCAAACATAACTATGTGCAAACATGAAAAAGTAAACTGTCGGGAAATGGAGTTCAAAGTTTCAACACTGTTTAAAGCTGTTCCTGTGAATAATCCATAGGTTTGATGTTATATAAAATCATGGTATATATATAATTTTACTCTAGAAGAAATATTTGTCTTATTATATATGCATAAAAACATAAAGTTGTATAAAAACCAGTAGCTAAACTACTGCTATTGTAAACTAAAACCACAGTTTTATTTAATTTATTTTAGTATGAAAAAACTATCACAAAGGCCTAATACTTTGCACACATATTCAGAAAAGTATGTAGTATACAAAAATGTAATAAAAAAATAAATTTCCAAAAATTAAAAAAAATGCTGATTTTTGGTGGCGGATCGCCTTAATGCCAGGGAATCATGTATATAATATATATAATAAGTAATTTGCTATAAGTTTAAAGTGCAGTATTTCATATTCATTTTTAAAATAACAGTTATGGTTATCTACTCAAATAATCAGAAATTAAATCAAACTAATCTTTCATGGGTAAACCTGATTCGCTCTTCAACAGCAAATAGTTTTTTTTTAAAATTATTTAGTACTTAATTTTATTTACACAAATTACAATTTGTATGGTGCTTATTACGAATTTATTTGCCATATAACATTAAAATATCATCTGTATATTTATTTGTTAAAAATTTTACAATTACAAATAATATATGTATACATAAAACTCGCGGAAACATTAGAATCTGTCAAGACAGTGATAGCATCTTAAACGTGAAAATCTTTTAAGTATACTAAAACTGAATAAAGCCCTATAATTAAAGCTCGAATGTTGTAGAAATAACTTTAAAATATAACAATAAATAACCACTTACCGTACCATTTTTAACTGCCTCATTAGCCGAATTGTAAAAGCTTGCAATGTATGGACATTTTATTTCTACTATAGAATCATTTCCTATTAGACCGTCTGAAATAATAATTTTAATTTAGTATGGTGTTTATTTTACGATGTATTATTAATATTTGTATATTTAAATTGGTATTAAATAAATCTTTCATATATTCGTGAATTGCTAATTTATATTCCGATTATAATTTAGTAAAATAGTTCACAATAATGAAAGTTGTGTAAATCAATCACACAAACCACACCCAAATTCCACAACTACACAGGATCGATGATATAAGTGTGACAGTAGTTTAATATCAAACTGGACCTAATACTTTAAACCTTAAAAATGTAAGCTTACAATAAAAAAAATGTTACATTTTTTAAACCCACCTGGGTTACTTCGTCTTTTTTTGTATAATTTCCTAAATGCAACGAGGATGTTTTCTGCAGTTTATTGTTTATTACTACAGTACATTTTTAATTTAACTTTTATTTACCAGTATGTAGTAGAGATTACTTACTATTAACTTCAAAAAGAGGGATAAGCAAACAAATCAGTTTTTTGGTCGGTAACATCAAAGAGTTAGTTCTTTATTATTTTATGTGTAAAGTGATGGAGGGAATAGGTAAAGGGAATTGTGTGAGTAGTTTGATTTTAGACATAACGAAATATTTTTACTGCATTGACCATAGTTTTCTCTTCAAAATTTATCAAGTTGCAGAATGAGAGGTGTGGTCTGTAATTGGTTTTCCAGTTACGTTACATACAGGTAACAGTGTGTTCGTGTTCAGAATTGGCTTCGAAATATAAGACAAATAAAAATATGGGTTGCCCAGGGATCAGTGCTTGGACCTACATTGTTTATAATTTATGTCAATAGTCTGTGTAAAGGTAGGAAGGCAGTATCAATGCATTTTCAGATAACACCGTCTTGTGCTAAAATTTAAGAAGCGGAAACTTCCCTGCAAGCTGATCTTATTGAATTGACGTGGTGGTTTTCCATACATTATATGGTTAATTTGGCTGTATACGGACAAAATTTGATACATAAATTTTAATCTGAGAGGAGAGTCTAAATTTAAAGCCCCTTTGTTACATAAATATACAGATCGTGTAGTCTGAAATTCAGTGTACAGTTTATGCATTGATATAAACCCAATCAATTCATGTAAGCATTTGGGAGTGGTTTTAGATGAAAGTATAATGTGGAAAATGCTCATTGATAATTTAAATTACAACATATTTTACCTGTATTGTTTTCGCTTAAAATACGTCGTTCCGAGAATCGTTTTACTTGTATAATGGAAAATGTATATTTCTATAGTAGGTTGGAGTATGCAATCTGTTGTTGGGGAGATACGTATATTACCAATATTAGAGCTTTAATGGTAATACAGAAGAGGCTTATATATGACTTATACTAAATAAAACAACATGGTGCCATATTTACAATTGTTTCGATGAATATATTTATTTCCTCTTCTTTATTTTGTTCATTTACAAAGTCCATACAATACTTTTCATTAGGAGTGAAGGTTCTTCCATTTTTTAAGTAGAATTAATAACTTTTTAAGATGCGAACGCAAAGGAAAGGAAATGATTTATTTAAATTTCTTCTTTGTAATTGCTCCTAGATTCTAAAATACCGACAGAATTTAACATTGGGTGTGCTTAAGACAACCCGTTGGAAGTGATACATTCTATGACTGATTTATATTTTTATCAGTATTAATATTAGAGGAGAATAAAGGTCAACAAATTACACAAGTCAATATATTGTCAAAAAATATTATATCATATTTTGAAATTGCATGATGAAATATAGTATAATATAATAATTATAATAATATAGTAATTATAATAGTATAATATAGTAATATTATTATAATAATAATATTATAATATAGTTATAATATTATTATGTATTATAATAAGTACACGAAAAAATAGTGATCATTATAATGTAAGCAGTATTTATTTAGTGACTAATAATTTTGAGTGAGGTATTAGTGTATGAACTCTACATAAAATTCGAAGAATAAATCAATATCTAATGGATATTTATTATAATAATAATAAAAATATTATAATAACGTATTGTAATATATTATGTATAGTCTATTCCCTCTTCACTCACTTACTTGTCTATATATATTATTAGCTGACAGGACAATGTTCGCTATTGCAATAATATGGTTACCTACAGCAAATGTTACATCTTAGAGTATTTTAGCTGATTCTGTGTATATTTTGAGACAATGTTTTTTTTACCGCTTGCTTATGTGCTTTTACGCGATTTGTATTATAAAAACGCTTTCGTCCTTTTCTTCCTCGTTTTTTAGTATTTGTTCTGGATGCGACCGAACTGCATCAGATGATGATGATGTACACTGTACTGATAGGGTTGGAAGTTGAGAAATTTGGAGACCATCATCTGAAACCTGGGATTGGGAAGCTGATTGTATTTCCTCCACACTAATATATATTGAGTTGTCAGGTAAATAAGGTGTGAGACGAATGAGAACATCAAAGTGACCTCTCGTCAGTTCCCCAGTAAATCTTAGCCTCCCTACTCCCTCAATCGGTTCGCCAAAACTCTCCCACAACAACTAACCATCTCTGTACACCTGAAATTAATAACAAATATTTCGGATGCTACTTGAATTTCACAGGAGGTTCCAAATGTTACCGGTTTGTTTACATCCGCGATATATTCTTTTTTTTGTTGAATAAATATCTCCTGTTACTTTTAAAGTATATGGTTTGAAACATGACTGACAACTCTGGTCCTCACCTCAAACCCCAGTAAATCGTGTCATCTATACTTATAAAAGCCAAATACCATTGACTCATTGACTCATTGACTCACTGACTCAACACAGTTTATCCAAAACCACGAGGCCTACAAATATGAAATTTGACACTAATACTCTTTATAGGCTCTAGATGCGCACTAAGAAAGGTTTCCGAAAATTCGAAATTTTTAGGGGGGTTTTGTGGGATCAAAGTTACTAAATCACGATTTATCAAAACCTACCGAATGGATTGGAATGAAATTCGGTATGTAGCTTCCTCTAGGGCCATAGATGCTCGCTATGAAAGGGTTTAAAAAAATTCAAAGTTTTAGGGGGTTTGGGGGTTTCAAATTTACAAAATAACGATTTCTCTAAAACCACGGAACGGGTTGGAATGAAATTTGGTATGTAGCTTCCCCTAGGGCCTTAGGTGCTCGCTAAGAAAGAGTTTAAAAAAAAAAATCTAAATTTTATGGGAGGTTTGGGGGGTTAAAATTTACTAAAAATCCCAATAAGAAATACATAGTGTAATATATTTATTGATATAATATATTTTT
This sequence comes from Philaenus spumarius, assembly GCA_018207615.1. Lineage (NCBI taxonomy): Eukaryota > Metazoa > Arthropoda > Insecta > Hemiptera > Aphrophoridae > Philaenus > Philaenus spumarius. The sequence goes on along the minus strand of JAGFPH010007052.1, from coordinate 44,073 downwards.
TGTTAATATACATTTAAATTTGATTTGTCTATCCGTGCAAAGCCGGGTCGGGGCAGCTAGTGTACAATAAAAGCCAAAGAGTAGACTAAGCATTGGCCATCTGGCCTAGAAGAAACTACTCTGTGAGGAATAGATACTTCATTAACGTGTATGACCTCCGTTGTTGTAATATGAAGCTAAATTTAATATGTAAGTGAGTAATAATAAGTTACAGTAAAATAAAAAAATGTAAAATATTATTTTGTCAAAATGTACAAAATGTGTAATTTTGTCTAAACTTACTTCAGTTAGACAAAAATCAATCTTCTTTACAAAACTTAAAACGTACAAATGTAATTATTATTATTATCCCTTACATATTGAATTATTCTTAGAATTTTATATAGAGTGCATACACTTATACCTCACTCAAAATCATTAGTCACTAAATAAATAATGCTTACATTATAATAATCAGTATTTTTCGCATATTTATTATAATATATTAATATTATAATAAATTATAATAACGTGTTATTATAATAAATTATAATAACGTGTTATTATAAACTAAGTATCATCTATTCCCTATCCACGCGCTCACGTGTCTATATATACTATGTATCACCTATTCCCTCTTCCCGCTCTGACTAGTGCCTACGCAAAATGTTTGCGTGACGCGAGATTTCAGAATCATAGTCAAGCGAAAGTGCCCAACTGGCCAATTGAAGTTATCACTTCAAAAATGCAGTACTCTAAACAAATATTTGATCCTGCTAAATAACTGGCTATTGAGTGTGATGGAACAAAGTCGTGTGTGGGAGTGTGTCTGTGAGACTAGAAGTAGTTTTTGTTTGTGTGTGGAAAAGAGTATGAATGTGTATTGTATAATTAAAATTTGGATACAATAAAATGTTGAGTACTTCGTTATAATAAACCTTTTATATAGTTATAGTTAAATATTTATTGTATATATAATCTTTCATATAATTAGGCCTACTGTGAACCTTTTTATTAGTTTTGATATGTTTGTTTAGGTTCCCGTTTATTAATTTGTCTTACATTTTTCCCGCTTTTCGTATGTGTAGCCCACACAATATATTTTAATTTTTGATTGTAAATTTAACGTTTCCTATAAACTAGTTTTACTATTTTGTATAAGTAAATTTGAAATTATTTAATTACTTACTCAGATCTGGCTTTTCCTAGATGTTGACCAATATTTTATTTCCTATTCTGTGCCTTTAAATTTTACACCTTAATTAACGTCCTACATATTTCAATAGGGATTCGTTTCTGTGAGTAATCTGAAACACGGGTGAAATCTTTCGCTAGCTGTAACTCTCTAACGAAGCATTTTCAGACCTATGAATAAATTAACTTTTTTCGTTATTTTTGCTAGTAGAATTAGCTCAGAAAGTTCTCGGAACATTATGCAAATAACTTATTATTTTAGCTCAAAATAACTTTAAAATATTTTGTTTCTAGAGTAATTCTGGGTATTGTTAACAACTACCAAGAAATACATTTTTCCTTTTTTTTTCAATACCTCTCTTGTCCTTTGAGCTACAGAAAAAATAAAAAATCCATTGAGTTTGTCATTAAAAAAGTAAACATTTTTGTCTCTTGTATTTTTTTTTTGTAAAGTTAGCGGTTTTTGAGATATTTGACTTTAAAAATTATAAACGGCCGCCATTTTGAAAATATTTAAAATATTGTTCTAATTTTTCGTACAGTGATAAACGGTTACGCAACAAATAGGTGTACAAAGGTTGAGCTCAATATCTTTTCCACTTCTAAAAATATTAAGTATTTTGTAAAAAACACATACAGACAGACAGTCCGAAAACGGAATGAGATAGGACACATGTTATGTTACATTTTTGTTTCTTTTGACATGCAGAATAACGTGACAAAGATTGTTCATATGGTCGCAAGACACCCTGTATTTTATACGTATAAAAATGAAAAACATATAAAAAAACTACATTATTATTTTGTCATTATAAAATCAGAAAAATATTTTCCATGAAACAAGATTTCTGTTAAGTGTAGACGATTTTGGAAAACCACGAGGATACAGTTTATTTAATTAACAAGCTATGAATGTACAAATCTTTAAGAAAAAAAATTATCACGGCATATATTTTCCTATAGGCTCTATCGTGTGGATTATGTTTATTTGCTTTATCTCCCATAAGAATTGCTTTTAAACTAATAACTTACCTGGTGATGCAGCTAAAAATGGCAATTCTTTATCAACAAATAGTCCCGTATTAGAAACTTGAATTCCAAATTTTGTTAGCAAAAACTTCTTTGCTACCGGTTCCATGACGATACCGTGTTCAATATATTTGTTCGTTACAAATGTACCATACAGCAAATTAAATACTAGTTGTTTACAAGAGGTCGTTTCTCTCATGGAACAAATTCGTCCAAAGTTTGAAGCTGTTAATCGCTTTTTTCTTTCTTTAAACCAAACCAGACTATTACTCTGATCTATTGTTTGTTTTAGAATTTCCTGTCTATAGTGTATTGAGTTTTCCATTTTCCGCAAGTAAAATAATTTCTTTTCTTCCAGTTTAATCAATGCTTGGGCCTCCTGATCAATTTTTAACAATTTCTCTTGGTGTTGTTCAAGTAATTTCTTTATTCTGTTACGTTTCCTTTTCTTCGATTTCTGACCTGGGTAAGGATTTCGTTTTACTCGTCGTACCAAGATATCATCAATGTTTACTTGATCTGTCAGTTGAAGAGCTGTAATTTTTTCAAACTATATAGAAGAGGTTGAAGTTATAATAATATGAAATAATATGTATCAATAAAATAATAATAATGTAAATGTTCCGGTTTATAAAATATTTAATATCTTATAAATAAATAAACTATAGTAGTGTTTACCTTAAAATCATGACTGTTTAGACATAGAATAAATTTGTGAATTGTGTTAAAGAGGTGAAATTATTATATAAATTATATCTGCCAGGATAAATACGATCAGTTTGAGTACAATTTTTTGCCAACCCCAGCTTAACGATTTTATATGAGTTCGTCGGCGATTTTTGGAGTTCCTCCATTTTTTAGACCTACTTTAGTACTCTCAGAAGTATGAAGTAGTGAAGTAATTTATTTACATTTGCTTTTTAATACATGTAAAAATGGGCTTGAACTTAAAATAAAATATCTATGCAAAATAAGTTCTACCGAAGGCATAATATAACCTGCTAATCTTAAATTACAAATATATATTTTTCTTTACCCAAACAGCTCATTTTAACAAAACTTATTATAACACTCCGATGAAATTATAGTACATTATATTAAAGTAATAATAGAAGTATATGAAACATATTGATATATAAGATTACGTGTATGTATAATAATACACGAAAACTGTTTAAAATTTTTGTATTAATATAACTGATGTATTAATAAAGTCTGTCGCCACCGCCCTACCTTTTATTTATATAAAAAAAAACTAAACTCAAGCATTTTGAGATTAGTACTTAGGTAGGTCACTTGAAGTATCTTTTAATTTCAAAGGGTATTTAATATATCTACTTAGGAACCCTTATCTTGCCAAAAACTTAAGTTAATAGAAATAAAAACACAAAATGTTTGGTATTACAAAATATGTGATGTTATTTTGAGTAATAAAAAATTCCACATTTATTGAGATACGCAAAATTGTCATAAAAAATATTTTGCCGTCCTAGTTACCATTATTACTAAAAGACTCCACAGAATAGCTCTATTTTAAGTTAACAGAAAAGTTAAGGCGAGTGGAATAACTTTATGAAAACAAAGTATAACTTGAAAAGTTAATTTCTCGTTCATATTATTTACGAATATAGTATATAGGCACCAAAACAATAAAAAAAACGGTACGACGTTTGCGAAAATATTTATTTAATAAACTATAATATTATTAACTTAGCTTTACTAAAAACTAAATTTTAGTGGCTAGTATATGAATGAACGTAGTTTAAACAATTTAAAGTAACTTATACATCAAAAGTGTGTTTATGTCGTCAGTATCTTAACATTAATCCATATGCAAAGTTTTCATTTTACTGACGTGTGATATATGTGTTACATATACTTCTCATAACGTACGAATAGATTTTCTTAAATATTGAGCAAGTAATATTTAAGGCCTAAAACAAGTTTAACAAAAATAGATTAGAATGATCAAAATCAATTGTTAAAACATATGAGCAAAAGTAAATAACACGAAAAACACTAGAAAAATGTATATTTAACAGGGAGTATTCCCAGTTATTATTTGAAAGTATTATACTAAGCAATTTATTTATTTATGGATATTTGAATAAAATAAAGATATAAATGATTATATATTATACACAATAATAAAAGTACTGTAAGATATTCTCATAAAATTGCAATTACTACTATCTTTATTACTTTACCTTAACTTCTTTATTAAAGACGGTGATTCAACAGTTTTGATTTATCATATATTAAGAATACAAGTGATACAATAAATATGTGCAAAAACTCAAGAAGACTACAATACAATTTATAAAAACATAATTATAGTTTACGAATTATAAATTTAAAAACATACCAATTAGTTTGATCACTTTTATATTGGTTTGGATTTATAATTTTGATAGAAGATTGTATTGCATGGTTAAGATAAATAATTGCTGAAATATAGGGCTACATTACTTTAACAGAATAATTTCTAGTTGATATACATCCTAGGTGTATAGCAGGCAGTTAATTCGTACCATTAGTGAGATATACATTCCTAAATATATGAAACGTAGTGTTTTATAAAAGTAGTAAATTGTGAATGTTTTTAGTTTGTTAAATAGTGGAATTAAACTCAAGTATTTGTTTAAAATTTTAACTTACATTTAATATCCAGGTAAAGAGGATCACTCTCCCCATCTCCCTCTTGGTTACTCCCAACACAAATGTATGTTCCTGTTCGTGCACGTGTAGCATTAACGAGTATCAGGGATTGGTTGGTTATTACTGTACCTGCGCTAGCGTTGTGATACAGCACTTTCCCCTGAAATAAAATATAAAATTAAAGACATGTGATATTAAATTAATTAATGCAACATTTATTTAATGATAGGTGTGTTTATAATGGTTCTGTAAATTACAAATAATTTTAAAATGTTGTATTTTTATTTTAACTTTATAAATTACACTAAGGCTGTATAAATTAAATTAAGTTACACTAAGAATTTTATATTTTTACCAAGTTTATAGGTTAAGTTAATAACACAAATTATGTTTTAATAATTTGTTTTAAAATATTTAAGAGTTTTAAGAGTGTGCGCTCACTACTATACACACTACTTCTGTTTATCTCGAAATATAGAAAGATACACATTATTTTAAATGTTAAAAACATTAAGGGGTATATTTTATTAATTTTATTTAAGTTCACTTTTTATAAAATATATCAGACAAAATAACGATCTGTAACCTTCTAATGTTTTAAAATTAATTTAATATGAATTTAATTCAATCTGTAATTATTAGAAATTATGTACTTTTCGTATAAGGTGTTTTGAATTACTTAAATCATAATATTGAAATAATAAAATAAAATATGAATATATTATTCTTTTGCAAATAATTGACAATATTTTATCACAGCCTTATCGGCCAACATACGGAGTCCAAGGCAGTTTGTATAATAAAATTCTCCAGATAATGTTTCTTTTCTGAATTACACAAATGAAATATAGTATATTTCAGCGGTATTACATTCGAATTATAATTTACACAATTACAAAAAGACCATGATTTTGTAGGGAAGGGAGAAACATATTCTATTAGGAATGACAATATAAAACGTGTATTTAAGAGTATATTCGTAAAATAAACCAAATATCTAAATATTTAAAAAGCATTACTATTAAACATAACGTAGATTCCTTATGCTATTTAAAATAGGTTCTTGTAACTTATTTTTTAAAGGTGATAACAGTTTCTCCGGCACTGTATTACATGCATCCTAGAGACATTATGACATTTATTTAATAACTTCTGTTTAGTTGTCAGATTACTTATAAATTATAATAATTCTCATCTTTTAAAATTTAATGTTTCTGAACTAACTGATTTATCTTATTGTTTCTAAATGATTATGATTATTGTAAACTTACATTGTGTTTCCAACTGATTCGGTACACTCGTGGATTGGATCTGATAAAACACTCCAAAGTAATGTCCATTCCCTCATTAAGGTTAATACCCCGTAAACTCTTTTGAAGTTCTAGGTTGACTAAAGGCACATCTATAACAATAACAAAAACAGAAAAATGTTAAGGTACTGGAAGAAATTAAATCTCCAATTAAAGAAACAATATTTCCACAAATCATATTTATTGAATTAATAAAAAATAGTTGAGCACATTGAGTTGTAGTTTTCTAAAAAATAATGTAAGTACATTTTTTAATTACATCGAAGTGCTGGTAATGTTCTTATTTAATTCGTAGACAGCTTGTTAAAATATAATACAAAATAGTTAAGTCAAATGAAAAGAATAGCTCGTAGTTGTAATACTAAAATGTGTATTTGCCAAGTGAACTTGTATACTTTGTATGTAGATGATCTTTGAATTATTGTAACGCCATAAATAATAGTATATGTATTTAAAATAGCATACTTACGATAAACATTTAGTGTCCAACTATCTTCAAAGTAAGTGTCTAACGCATGTGAAGAGGTCGAACGGCAAGTAAGCTTCTGTCCAGAGTCTTCTACAGTAGGTACGAAACTTAATGTACTTATAGTAGTATTACCATCATTGGATGCCTGCACACACAACCTGATTTACTTCGATAAAGTACACTGTATAGTACGACAGTCAATTAAAGCAAGCTTGTAGCATTGAAACAATTTTATCAAATTATTTATATCACTTGTATGTAAAATGTACGTTCAAATTTTAATCATACTATTTTTTACTTTAATTATTATTACTAATTTTGGATAGTTATGTTTTCTGTAAATATGTGACTGTATATACATTTTATTTATGTAAAAAACAAGAAGAAACATGGGAAGAACAAGTGTATATAGTGTAGAACATATTTTATCAATGTACAATCTATTGCAGGTTTTAAATTCATTTAAATTACAAATAAAATATAAAATGAAAAAACAAGACCGGTATTCGAACCCAGAACTTTTATTATTCTGTGCATTAGCTCTACTAACTGAGCCGCCCTGATCACACAACATAACACACCAAACCTTACAAGTTAGATAACATCGACCAATATCTGGTGCGATCATTGTGGCACAATTGCTAGGGTGTTACCACGGGATGGTAAAGGTCCTGTGATTCGAATCCCGGTCTTGATTCCATGTTTTCCAAATTGCTATTTAACTAAATTTACCATCGGTGGGGAAGTGTGTAAGCAGAAAAATTATGACAAATTTAAATTAATTGGTTTTATCTGCCTCATTGATAATGTTAGTAACTAAACAGACCTAGACCAGTTTACTAATAACAAAAGATAAAATATAAAATAAATTCTATTACAAATTTCTGTTTATGTTCAAATTTAAATAAAGTAAACAGTTTTAATAAGAAAATGTAATGTCTGTGCTATACAAAATTTAGTTTAAAATATGTTTTTAGAAAAATAGTTTTTTTTTTTTTTTAAATGGTTTGCCGAAACAATGTAACACAATATAATCCGTCTATTTACTATCTTAAGTTTATTTTACCGTGTTTTACTTACCGATGATCTAGCGTTATGAAGTAGGTATTCCCCTTTAAGCCATGTAATAATAGGAACTGGACGCGCGCCTACTACCTCACAGGTTAGTTCGTATCTTTGGTCGGCCGAGAAGGGTCTCTGATCTCCTTGTAACTTTACCCAAAGCGGCGACACTTTATAACATACAAATGTAAGATTGTATGTACCTTAATTAATTAAACAAATAATCACTAATGCAAAAAGTTATATTTTAATTAGAAGCATTTGCTTTTCTTGCAGTATTTTTAATTTATTATTGGCAAACAAAACACTTCAGTAGGTATAACATTTTAAAAATACTTTTGAAACAAATTTAAAAAATGTGTCCGAAATATTTTATTATATTATAATACTTGTTTATATACATAAAATATCAGGGTAATGAAATACTGATACCTAATACATAAATCATGATAATATTTCATCAACTTTCGCAACCGATGATGGGAATGTAGAACTTTATTAATTGAAAGTCAACCCTTTTTCTCATAATACATTTCCATATTTTAGTTTTCGTTCGGCAACAAGAAACACAACTATATAAGTTATAACATTTTTTTTAAATTCTTCGCTCCATAAATTTGTTTGTCAAAGTAAGACCCTTGCTTGTTTCTTATGCCAACCCTTCCTTCTGAACAGACATATTATATTAAAATTGTGTGTTTAATAATAAACTGTAGGAATACTCATAACGTATGGGATTGTATAAAATATTAAATGTCAAATGAAATTATGAAAATGATCATAATGTATTACTAGATAGAACACATGTATAAAGCATGTTTTGAGAATACTTGTAAACTAAACGATAACCTAAGAATTAATGATAGATTTTTTTATATGAAATCTTCTGTTTAGAGTTTAAAGAACAGATGAGTATACAGCTTGTTACTATACACTCAGTAAAAAGCTGAGAATTGTAAAAAATCTGTTTATACTAGATTTTAATTTATTGAGTCGTATGATTTTCTTTGAAATCATTTGTATTTTTCTATAAATTCAACGTCATTCATTTTATACTGATTTATAATTGATATGTGAGTAAACCGTTTTAAAGTATTTTTACTAAACAAGTAAAACGTTTAAATATAAATTCAATAACTATTACTACTAATTTAAATAATATTTTATGTAATATATAAGTACATACCGTATAACATGTAGTACATATTTTTATGCTATACTAATTTATTTATTTTGTATACATACAATTCCAACAAGATATTGCCTGCTGATATAAACTTGTTCCACCTGAGGAAGTTCCATGGTATTCACCTGTATTCGAACTGTGACCTTGTGGTTTTGAATCAAGAACGCTATCAGAATGAAGCAGTTCCAATTAAATAATTCTTTAATGGTAATGGTGGCATGCAAGTCAAAAATGTTAAATTACAACTTCCACTGTAATATTTTAAAAGTTGCTTATTTTGTCCAGTTTTTAAGATATTGGCCATAAACGTACACAATTTATGTATAAAATGATACAGTACAATAATTTTAAGTTTATATAAACTATGTCTTACAATTCAAATCTAAGGTCACAGCACTTGAGATGGGTGGCAAAACATCGTTGTTGGACGCTTGGCACGTAAACACAGTGTTCAGATGGTAACGTTCCACTCGATCAAGATGGAGAATATTACGAACACGTCGAGCAGAAAGGATTTCAAATGTATCATCTAACAGCGAATTTTCCTGCCACCAAGTCACATTGGGTAGAGGCCTTCCTGAAAACATTGAATCCATTATACAATGCTATGCAACACATCACAAGTTATAATTATTTAATTTATAATTATAATCAAATGTGAATTGTATTCGTAAAGGTCAATTATTGACTACTGCAGTATTTATAATAGTACATTTTCAAATAATTAAAGCTATTGATCTTGCAATTTAATCTATAATAATAATAATAACAACAATATGCCCATATATTTTCATCTATGATTTAATATAAATATAACATGTTTACACTTGCTGCAAAAGAACGTGACAATCTGCGTCATACATTTTATATATCAAATTTAAAATACAAATATTATTCCGATTGAGTTTTATTTTATATATTGATTTAGCAATTGTCTTAGAAGTTAATATTATAATAAAGAAATTGAATGTTCTATGTCTATATATTTTCGCCAGACATAGTTTAAAAACATTAAAAACAAATTTTACGTATTGAACTGCTCTATATTAAGTTTAGTAGCTTACTATTAGTTCCTTACACTTAGTTTGTCTGTATTATGGGATTACAAAAATTACACAAACAGTATTTGTTGATTTTAAAAATTTATTGCTTTTGCTAAACAATGTATTATTAGTATTTAGGGCGTTTTCATTGGTTCAAAACGTGTCCATACCAAAATATCTTCCGCTCAGGTAGACTGTTTTAATAAAACTGTATACTCCTCTAACTTTTGAAAGGTTAGTTGTATATAAAAAAAAACCACTAATAACATAAAAGCCTTAAAATAACGTGTAAAATAAAAAATAACTTACATCATAAAATATATGCGTTCAATTAGAAATTCAAAAGTATACTGCCATATTGGAAAATGGCGGATATTTACGTATACATTTTAACGAAATATTTTTTTATTTCTCAAAAGACAAAGAAAGGTTTGCCGTCAGATTTATAGTTTACAAGATACCAATGATGGCCCATTTTAAAAAGTTGCCCTGTAAAACTGTAGCCGGCAAAAATACTTATTCAAAAGAAACAAACTAATTCATAAGTGGTCCTATAGAATAAATAAAACTTAATTAACATATATTATAACGAGCGGAAGGCCCCCATGGACTCATTCGTTTTGCAAAAAGGACGGGTTTGATGCGAACTTCTGCCTGGACTTGGGGCACAGATGACCTCATGGTTTAGGTGCAGTGTGTCTCGGTGGCAAGTCACGCAACCCTCTTATAATAATAATAATAATAATAATATAATAAAGGTTTATTACCAATATAGTTTAATTAAAAATGGAAACATAAAAAATAAGAAATTAATATAATATGGGAAAACAAAGGGAAGTAATTACATTAAATTAACATTTAGTTCATCCATAAACCTGGGATCGTAAAACAACACCAGAGTATATTCCCTGGGGTACCACATAACTGGTATTGCACCTTACATATAGAATATCGGAGGGCCGTGTATTTATTTATGACATTTTCATAACTACCCCAGCATAATTTAAAATTGTACTACTACCAACAGTCCTAGAAGTTAAAAAATATCAATAATAAATTCAGTAGCCTAATATTTTAATTACTTAAGCTTATTAAGGTTAATGTAATATTAATACCTGTGCAGACTTTGTTTATCGATTTAACTTCAAACTTAACCGTATTTTTAAAATCTGTATAATCTGGTACTACAAAAACAAAAGATCGTTATGAAATCACAATATTGTGTATAGTTTTTAATATTATATTTGAAATACAATTAATTTTATTACTAGCCATACTTGATATTGGTTTTATTTACCTCCTGCAGCAATACATGTTATGTCTACTGAAGAGCCCAAGTTATAAGGTCCTAATATATAATGCTGTATGTGTGATCCCCTCTCGTCCAACACACTTAGTTTGTCTGGTGGCACTAAGACAGAAAAGCATTTATTAAATTAAACATTAAAGTTTGTTTTTATTAAACTTTTACATATTGATATTATTTTATATAAATTTAACTTTAAAATATGTTTAAATGTACTTTTTAAGTATGAAAATATTTTATTAATAATTATTAATGTGAATTTTTATTTTTAGTACACATAAAATACCTTTAAGTCGATCATTATAATTAAAAAAAAACTTTTGACTAAATGTATAAAAAGAAATGCCAAATAATATTTATATCGAGCATTCTTCCTGAATTGCATTTGTAAAGTGATTTTCTTTTATTGTTTTATTTTTTGGTTGTAATTTCCGTCTTTAATACGTAGCATAGTATCCTCTGCATCGCCTGTCCGCCTGATTTCTTAAAACGGATGAGATCGTTTAGTATTAACTTGTATTACACAGATCTAGTACCAGTTTGGGATCGTTATTATCCTAAACACAATTAATAGCTGTTAGGCATTTTTTCAACACTTATATACCACATGAAATCCGAAAACTCATCTCTAATTAAACAATAAAATTTATTAAATTTATTTGATGGGGTTATTGTTATTTTACATACGTTGTGGAAACTTTTTTCTGAAGTTGCCTGAGTTAGAAAATGTCATTTACACTTTATTCCTCCTCCAAAATAAAACGCTTAGGTTCCTTTATGAAAACGTATTCATGTAAAGCTTTTATATGTCAATCGTATAAAAGGGGGGTTGGATGAAGTTTTTTAAATATTGTTAATTTATAGGGTTTAATTTGCATGAAATATTATTCCTTACTGTAAGGTGGACAAATATAATGATTGTAAGATTCACGCAAATATTTACCATTAAGGAAACTGCAAACAAAATATTTTTAAACTGTTTCTGTATTATTAACACACAGTTTAATTAAAACAATTTATGTAGATTTAAATGATACACGAACATGGATTATTTCCCTATTTCATACTTGAAATTATGTTTTTTCAATAATTTCTGTCGCATCTAAAACAAAAGTATAAAACTAACATTGTAAACTCCACTACCAGTTGAATGGCATCATTGCGATATGCCTAAACATTGAACTGATGGATACAATGTAGATAATATATTAATTTACCCTAATTTATTAAAGTTCATTGGTATAAATAGTAGTTTGAATGATAGAAAATCTATACCACATTTACTCATTTTAATTATTATTAGCAAATAACATAAACAAGGTCACCTAACAGGAATACCTAATTGCAAACCTTGTTCAATATAATATTAATTTTATTATTGCCGTAAACATCACAAATTACCAATTATTTATGAATATGCAAACATAAATAATTACTTAAGAATACTTATAACTATATTTTATTTTCAGTTATTACTTTTTTATTATAAATAAATTTGACTGTACAATTGATTGCCTCCAGTTATTTATTTAGTATTTATTCAGGTTAAAGTAAAAACGGATAATAGTAAGTAGATATTATTATTTAATGGGGTCATTGATATCATCTTTTGTTTATTTACCATTCTAAACTAATATTTAATACAAATTTAATAGAAATTTATAGAAAATAAAGGCTTTTTGAAATATGTTAGACCCAGCTTTTTAAATGTATTCTATATAATGCACGCATATTCGTATTTGTCATACTAGTTATATTTATAATTTGTTAACTTTATAACTTACAAATTATTGTGAGGTTGACTTTGTAGTTACGTGTTGGTGATTTTCTAAAGTCCACTCTACACCTATATAATCCTTTGTCTGATTCTTTAATGTTTTCAACTGTCAGAGTAGCCGGGTCTTCTTTGAACATAAAGTAGGCTCTCTTGCCTAACGTAGATTCGTCGGACCAATGCGTTGCGTCATCCGTTGAGATGTCTCTTGAATCGAAGCTGGAAAATAATATTATAAGTAAAGATAAATATATTTATTAGGTTGTTGTTTGCCAACGAAATAAAATATAAATACATTGATTTATTATTTCAATACTTCACTAGCACTTTACCACCTTAATTTTTACAATGTCCTATCAATGTTTAATTTCTAAACTTTCTTCCTACAGTACAATATATTATATTGTACGAAAATACACCACAAATTTTCTGGTCAGGCTGTTTGTAAGTAATTTTAATACCCATAAAATGTTAATAGATTTACATTAAATTGTAAAATTAGAACAAGTAAATGATAAATTTATAAACATTATACAAAAAGTGAATGCCAACAATGTGAACTTGGTGGAAGAGACAAATACGCAATAAATATAAATTCATGCAAATTTTAATGAATATAAGATGACTAAGTTCGATATACTTACGTCATAATACATACATTTGTATAACTGATAATTAAGCTACACTGATTAAAATGAAAAAATGTCTTTTTAAAAACCATAAAATTGGATATAATAAGGGACTTTGAAGAGTTTCAAATCAAAACTTTACAAAATGCATAATTTGCTCCTTCTTTATAAGCATACGCTGATCTCGTATCAGATCCAAACACATTATCATGCACGATCAACCACCCCTCTTCTAAAAAAAATTATACACAATTTCAATGTAGGATTGCACTTTCATTAAAATACTTTACGTATTTGGCAACTTTAAAACGTAAATAGAAAATCTTTGAGACCCGACCATTAAAAAAGTTTGTAATAGACTTATATTGTACAAGTTAAAATCAAGCCTAATATCTCATAGTTTAACACACAAAAGTAAATTGTATCCTTATGTGCTTAATTATTAAAAGCCCCATTAAATGTAACCAGTATACGAAACGAATTTTCGTCCAATTATTTATGGTTTTATAACAAATATTTTTGATAAAATTGACAAGAAAGAGGAAAAATGGACAAAGGTAAATTGTTTCTAATAAATAAAATTGTATTATTTTGTGTTATATAATTTACCATTTCAAGTACTGAAATGTGGTACAAAATTAGTTTACACAAAATAGTTTTCTTCTTATTTAATTATTTTGTTTACTTAATTGTTGCAATAAGTATACTAACTACCTTGTTGGGATTTGTTATAACTGATAACCTAAGTGACTATAATGATTACAAATATTAAGGGCAGCCCGACTTCCATAAGAGGATAATGTTAACTAGGTGACACATATATCTGGTTCAGTAAGAGTCATAATTTTTGTTTTTGTTTGTTTGTTTGTTTGTTTTTTTTTTTTTTTTTTTGTAAGAAAGATTAGGTCTCTGCCTAGTTCCTATCAGAAGCTTTTGTTTTTATTAAAAAAATATATATAATTTTTTGTAAAGTGTGTTTAAATTTTAAATTTTTTAATAGAAAATATTTTTATTCAGCAAATATATATATAATTTTGAAAAATCCTCATGATAGGAACTAATATTTAGTGCCAAAAACATCATGTACAAATTTCATTATATTAAACACAGTAGTTCTTGAGAAAGGTGTCACGAAAGTTTAAAAATTAAAAATTTCAGAAAATCACAAAAACAGCGGAAAACAGAAAACATATTTTACATACATACTTATCTTTAATACTCACCTAAAAATGAATGCTGTTTTTGTTTATTTTTTATTGTCAATTTATACGGAGATATTTATAAAGTGTTATATATCGTTGGAAAGGAGAAATTCTGAAGAATAATAATTACCAAAAATCCAAAAATGAAAAAAATTCTCTTTTTAGGTTGTGCTGCCCAATACAGATTGAAAATGAAGCTTGAAATTTGAATGGATGATAATGACGACTCAATTATCATATATACAAACATAACTTTTAGTACTAATCAAATTTATAAAAAACGAAACTTAAAAGTAAATTTTAAGGTTTTTTATGAATTTTATACCTGTATATTGGTAAATC
Source organism: Philaenus spumarius (assembly GCA_018207615.1). Classification (NCBI taxonomy): domain Eukaryota; kingdom Metazoa; phylum Arthropoda; class Insecta; order Hemiptera; family Aphrophoridae; genus Philaenus; species Philaenus spumarius. The sequence goes on along the minus strand of JAGFPH010007052.1, from coordinate 28,890 downwards.
CGAAACTCCTTTGTACCATATGATAAGATGCACTTTATCTCCTTCTGTAGGCGGAGTGACGTCACAAGGAAGTTTAGCAAGACTTCCAGCTACTGCTTCTACGGTCAAACTGCTCGCTACAACAACATTATTACACTACTTCGTAAAAAATAAATTTCGTTATTTTACTTATAAACTAGAATATACACATACTGAACTGATTGCAAGAACATCGAAGAAGTCATGTATGACTTTAGGATTAAGTCAATACTTTAACTAAGGCTGTTCAAATTAGATTACTACAAATTACTGCAAATACAATAATATTAAAATGTAATCATTTTGAGAGTAAATATAACAGCTGGTAGTATGCATAAAGTTTGTGAAATTATACAATATATATACTGTCACAATATGAAAACTAAAAATTAAAATGTGTAAAAATATTATGAAGTACTAAATAATATAACAGTAGCCTAGCTACTACTTTTTACATTATAGATTTCTTGAATATAGTATTATAATTTCTTTAAAAAAATTAAAGCAAAGCTAACTGAAAATAATGTAATAATAAGTAATGTATAAAGATTTAAACATATTTTTTGTTTAGCTTTAGAACTACTTTAAACCAAATAACATTCCTTAGTTGAAGTCAATAGTAGTACTTGTTTTCTCTCTGGAGTTTTGGCTACATGTTTCACTGCCACAGGCAGCATCATCAGACCATTTATACAACACTAACAACGTTGTTCACAAATCATAAACATATATGCACATCTCGGCCTGGCACAAATACGTTCAGAAACAGAATTCGTTATAATTGACTAATATTGACTTCAACTAAGGTATGTCAATAGGTTATGAGCAATTTTTAAAATTTAATGAGAAATGTTAAGGTTTGAATAAGAGTATCTCGCTTTGTCCAATACATGGGTGTATACACGGGTCTTCTTCGATAATATACAAATTTCATTTCTTATAATTAATACAAATAAGTAAAGTAAAATTAAACTTAAATAATATGTGATAAAAACATAAAACGTTAATATCAGAACAAATGTTTGGGATGTAAATGTCTAAAAATATACTAAATTTTGTTTGAATAAAGCTTCATTGTGTACCGTAGTGATTTTAATAAGGAAGTAGTTAATATTTTATGTACAAAAAGGCAACTAATTAATTGATAATTTTATTAAATATATTTAGTTATATTTAGTTATTTAGTTAAACATAAAGGATTAAATGTTGGTTCTGACTAAGAAACTCAATGTAATAATATTTAGGGTAGAGGTAAAAAAACGGTGTAAAAAAATGAAATAGAATTCTAAAACATTTGAAATGAGTTACGTATATTTAATTAATCACTAAATGTGTTTACACAGGAACATTTTATGTATTCAACTAAATATTATTAAAATATTTGTTTCTTTGTAAAGTATATTATTACAAAGTTAGCGTCAGACGGTTATAAAAGGAAAATAGTTAATGTGATGGGATTACCCATGTGATATTGAAATGAATTATGACTAGCTAATTTCCCAGTGGTGACAGGTAAGTGGCTTGCAGTTAATTAAATGTTAAGGCTGGCTTATTCAGCACACCGTAGGGCAATTATTCCTAGCAGTTATATTGAAAGCATTTATTATGTAGACTGCTATCAAAGAGTAAAATATAATCTTAGCACAATAGTAAACTAGTCCTATTATATTTGTTTTGTTTTACAATTATTGTTTCCAATAATTTGATCAACATTTGAAACAACTTGAGCAAACTTAAGCAATATGACTCATATATAAATTTATGCAAAATAACTAGATATGAATAGCAAAATAACTTTCAGCTACTGTGTAGCTATTATTAAGTAACGTTCTCCTACATCAAAACAACGAAACAAGTTTGAAAAAACCAAATTAAGTTTTAGTCGGGCGAGACAGAGAATTTATATAATTTTCTTGCTTTCCATAGACACTCACAAATGAACAGCCTAGTCTTAACTCTCAGTGTTAGATAAATCAGACATATTGATTTTTAGATAAATTAAAATATTAATTTCAGGTGTAATTGTGTGTCTCACTAAGAAAATATGTTATATATTTAAATAAAATGAAAATACTTTAAACTATCTTAATTTTGTTTTGAGACAATAACGTATTTATTAAATTTGGAAAATATAAATTTTATAAACTAGGTATGAATACTAAGGAAGTGTTAAGTCAATAAACTATTTAGATTTTTTTAAATACTAATTACAGGTTGACATAAATTAATTATTATTCTTAAAGTGAGTCTCAGTTCTTAAATTTACTGAATTGTTTTCGCACGTTCCTGTCTTAAAAATTTCACTAACTCAAATAAACTTGCCATTAAGTTGTAACAAAAGTTACAAATTAAATTTTTTTTAAAATTTGACAGTTTAAAAACTAGGTTTTGGTACATTCTTTAACTTAATTTTTCTATATCGTACTAAAGAACAAATTTATGTCTTCTTAATTTTTTGTAGTCGAGATTTTTAAGTAATATTAATAGAAACTCGAATTACAAGTAACAGTAAATTATTAATGATAGTGGTTTGGAAATAATAATAAACAAATAAAATGTTTCACTGTGTTTTTAATTACATTTTAAAATAACTTTAAGAGTATATACAGCCATATTAATACATAATAATGGGCTTCATGGATTTCTTGAATATTTCTTGAAATGTGAATTCTGTGTTTGCCTGTTTCCTTAAAAGAATTTTTTGCTCCTTTTTTTTTTTGTTGCAAACTCTTCAATAACGTCTTCATAATTTAGACTTCTGCAAATATCGTGCTCTATACTTAGAATACTTAATTCATTGAGGCGTTCTTGTTTCATGCTATTTCTCAGACAGTTCTTAACAAAGTTTCAATTTAGAAAAGGATCTTTCTGCTGATGCATTGGAAACCATAATGCATAAAAACATCCTAAGGCTTATTTCGACATTAGGGAACACAGGAAAAAGGCCACTGTATAATAAGTGCTTCTAAAGTGCTTTCAAATTTAGTACTTGGTTTTAATGCACACCATTTTCTAATATTGTGTTATCATGTTTGGCATTCTTCATTAGTTTTTCTACAGTTTCATCTTCATCTTACTGCTCCTCACTAAAATCTTCACTTTTGTAAAACAGACTTCCTAAAACAACGTCCTTTTCTTATAAGTAGCACTTTAGATGTAGACATTCTTCAAAGAGCTCTGTTTGACAAACATAGTTTTTATACTGAGATGCAAAAGGAAGATTTGAGTTGGGTTTCTTTAAGTTTAGTCAAATCCTCAAAGAATCAACATTTATTAGCGATTTCGTCATACTTTTCAGACCGTTGTTTAAGCTGTACAATCAACTGGTCAATCACGGGCAGGAATGTTTCAACCTTTAGTTTTTCTTTTCCTGTCAGGATTGTGTCAGAAAATCTAAAACTTTAACGGAAACTGATAATGTTAAAGAGGGCTTTTGCAAAACTTTATTAACTTTGTTAATTAATTCTTTGTAGAAGGTTATTCCACATACAAGCTCGATGTTTGTGTCCGCAGTCAAGGTGATGGCTGGCGGCTCGTGGAAGTTGTGTCGTCTTCGTCTGTCTAGTGGAGGGGAAGCTATGACTCACGCTAGACACTAGCGCGCACTGTCTTCAACCACACACACTAACACTACTACACATTACCCTCCAGCCTCTCGACCATACTCTACTGTCACTCTCATCCAGCTTCCTACCGGCGATCGGCGAGTAGGTCTAGAGCAGACTAGCTTATTACATCTCGAAATAATATTCATCCTAGCCGAGTTACGTGAGGCAAAAAAAAACTATGAGTAAAGTAATATTTTTTTTCAAAATGTGAGACCCCTTGGCGACCGAGGCCCCAGCGACCGCCGTGTCCGCCGTTAGGGAAATACGGCACTGCTTACCTACAAAATGTAATGTTTGTTCTAATTTTGTTGATATTCTTTATAATTCGTAATTATAGTTTTCTTTAAATACAGGATGTTAAAAAATGAGTAATTCAAGATGTTATTATACCTGGAGAAATGAAAACAAAATTCCTATTACGTTTGACCTAAAACTCTTTAGTAAAATAATCAACTAACTAGTTTTAAAACGTCTGACATTAATATTTTTATCGTCCAATATCTCGAAAACTATTCACTTTAAAAAATTGGAGGAAAAAAATGTTTTTTTTTAATAATCTGTAAATAAAACATTACAGATTATTAAAAAAAAACCTAAATTGTCTTTATGGAATGCGCCCAAAACAAATAAGCTTGTCGTAGTATTATACTATATATTTTGTTTTAATAAACTGTATATATTTACTTCATTTATCATTACATGAATATAATGATTTTAATTACATTTTAAAAGAATCTGAAATTAGTATCGGTGCAAGCTGAGACTTATTCATTATAACTATTACTTGACCATTATGCGACAAAAATTAATTATTTAAAATAAAAAATGATTAACGCAGTAGTCGTAGGCCATAACGCTGTGCGATAAGATAGCGTTTAACATGCAATATTATCACAGCTTAGAGAATGTAAATGGTTTTCTTATCTCTGTGTTTAATGATTTGGGATACGCTAGGATATTTCCTAATTGTTTATTTTATTTGTAAACATTTGCGAAGTAATTTTACTTATATAAACTACAGACGTAGCATATATAAAATTATTGTTTTGTAATTGATTTAAAAATATAAAAAGCAAACACCACACATTTCGTCAGTGTTTACACATACCCCTACCCAGTTTTACGAAGTATTTATGGTTGACTTTTAATTATGGAAGTTATTTTTGTAAATCAAAAATGTAGACAATATATCTAACCATATTTATTTATTTCAGGGTCATTACAGTATTTTTTTAAATGTGTATATCTGTGTGTGCGTTATTACGTAAGTATAATTTTTCCCACAAGAAATCTCGCTAGTAAAAAGTACAAGAAGTACTCACGAATATAGACTTCGTTGAGGTTCCTTATGCACCTTATTAAAATCAAAATAATGTAAAATAAAATTATAAGGAATATAAGACCATTTTTATCAGTGCATATTCGTTATCATCGGCTCAAACTAAAATCACGTAAATGCTGAGATTCTAATACATTTTCCTTACAGGAAATTTATAATAATTATTACCTCAAAGATTAAATTAATTTATTCACAAATAATTTTGTAAAATAACGTTTTTTATTTTGAAGTAGGATAAACAAAAATTAGTTTATATTTTAATAGGTATTTTATTTCTATATTATTTTTACTTAGTAACGAATGTTTCAGAAATAAACTAAAGACATAATATGCTTAGTTGTGAGTTTAAAATGGTTTAAAGCTGTATCAATGAAAACTACAATGTAGCTGAAAAGGATTTTATAACAAACTAATCACATAACAAAAAACTTTATTATAAATTATGTGTACGTTATAAAAGTTATTTTATGGCAATTCGTATGTTCTTTACTATAGCATAGTAACATTAATTTGTAGTCGATAATAACAAACAAATAGGTTAGGCTCATGCAAGGCCAAAAAAAGTTATTATTCAATTATTTTAAAGTAAGTTTTCATCTAAAAATTAATTAAGGAAATTAAACAATTTGTATTCTGTATTGTAGTTTTGATACAACTATATATAATCTATCTATAGAAGAGGAAGGTGTGTTTCATTAATTCTTCTCCCTACGTACTGCGTTAGAACGCCAAATCCATAGCCGTATCTTTCATTTAAAAGTACTTAATTTGGAATAATGCACAAAAAACCATTGTGTGTTACAAATATAATAAATTAATTATAACCATTATATTCTGGAGATTTATTACTTTGTTCTTGCTAGACAACATCTAATTGTATATGTTAAATGGTACTTAAACAATTAATTATTATTCTTAAATTTTTGATATAAAGGGTGTATCAGAGCGGGTGGCCGGCTTGTATAACATTGAAACGAGTATACTTAGACATTTAGTTTAAACTGATAACCCTCTATTTCGACCCCAATGAATTCAGGACAAATATTTGCACCCTCTAAAATGCCATAAAAGGGTATTTTTTGGAGTTGGTGGTTGGTTTTTGGGAAATTTTCTAATGTAAAGGTAGGTCGTGTAGTACCTCATTTTAAAGGTCTCGGTACACTGATCATTAAATTTTTTTTTCATTTATCTTGATTGTACAGGGTGGCCCAAAAAATCATAAAAACTTAAGTTTACATATGTTTTTTACAAATGACATAAAACATTTTTTTAACAGCTACAATTTTTAAAGTACATTGACAAACATGTGACCTTTCAAACAATACCTAATTTTGGTAGGCTTTATCACGTTTTTAGCAGGTTTCAAAATTTACAACTTTTAGAAGTTTAAAAATTCAATATCTCAAAATTTTCAAATTGCAATGTGGGTCTTCTTACATATCAAATTGAAGCCCTTACAATTATCAAAATTTTTCATTTTTGAATTTTTTTCATTTTTCTATTGGCTTAAAATTTACAGAAAAATATAGTTGTTTTTCTTAGAATTACTGAGTTTTTGTGTACGTTATAAGTAGGCTTAAAAAATAACTGCTCACCGGTTTATTCCCTGGAACAGCTTACATGTGTTCAAAATGTCAAATTACCCTTTTAGTTGTCAACATTAAATCATAACAAATTTTAAGCTAACATAAAATAATACTGTAATAACATTTGTAACAAATAAATTTGAAAAAAAATTATAATAATTCCACAGAAGCGATGGACGCGCCCCCACTTTTAAAGGAATGAAGAATTTGACTGATAACGAAAAGATAAGGATTATTGAATTAGATGCTCATTCAGTATTCCTGGTGTATCGTTCAAACTTGAGTCATTGTTTAATCTACTTTACTGCACCCGGTCAAAGTCTATTAAAGGTTCAGTGCAGGTTTTGCTGTTGCTTAGGCGGTTTGTTTTGACAATGTGTTAGTGGAGTTTGGTATCTTTGTGCCAACATGGCGTACACAAATAATGAAGCTTTTGACATACTTATGATTTTGGGGGAGTGTCACCAAAGCTTTACGGCTGCTGCTACGCTTTAAGCTAATAGGTATCCAGAGAGGCAACATCCAATATCTAGGCAGGCATTTAGAAGACTGGCAGACGTTGTGCGCGAGACGGGACATGTCCAGCCTAACCCTGGCCACAAAAAACAAGAAATTGCTAAACCAGTGAGAGATGAGAGGACTGCTGATGTTTTGGTTGCAGTGCAGGTAAATCCTCATTATTCTGTCAGAAGATTGTCTGTGGAACCTGGAATTAACCCAATGTATGTATGGAGAATTTTGAAAGAAAATAAATTACACCCATACCGAATGTCAGTCCACAAAGAGTTAAACGAAAACGACTTCCTGAACAGACAACATGTTTGTATTTGGGCCAGAGAACAGCTCCAAGAAGATCCCTTTTTTTCCCGTAAAGTGTTGTGGTGCGATGAAGCTACTTTTCGAAGTAATGGAGAGGTTAACGGTCAAACTATGCGGTATTGGGCATTCGAAAAACCCTATTGGATGAGGGAGGTTGACAACCAAAGATATTGGGTACTAAACACTTGGTGTGGAATCATAGGTAATGGAATAATTGGGCCTCATTTCTTCAAAGGTAATTTGAATGGAAATATGTACAATATTTTTTTGTTAGAAATCTTACCTAATTTGCTACAACAAGTTCCACAAGAAATTAGAAATACTATGTGGTTCTTACAAGATGGTGCGCCTGCACACTATGCAATTGCAGTTCGTCAAACTTTGAACCATCAATTTCCTGGGAGATGGATAGGAAGAGGAGGCCCAACAAACTTTCCTAAGAAGTCTCCTGATCTAACATGTATGGACTTCTATTTATGGGGAAGACTTAAAGAAATTTTGTACAGAAATCGGCCTACTACAAGAGAAGAAATGCAAGATAGAATAAGAAATGCAGTGGCGTCGATAAACACGGAGGAAGTACTGCGAGCAGTTGATTCCTTTCCAACCCGTGTTGATTTGTGTATGGAACAAAATGGATGACAATTTGAACATATGAGCTGTTCCAGGGAATTAACCGGTGAGCAGTTATTTTTTAAGCCTACTTATAACGTACATAAAAACTCAGTAATTCTAAGAAAAACAAGGTTTTTATGTAAATTTTAAGCCAATAGAGAAATGAAAAAAATTCAAATATGAAAAATGTTGATGATTGTAAGGGCTTCAATTTGATAAGTAAGATGACCCACATTGGAATTTGAAAATTTTGAGATATTGACTTTTTAAACTTCTCTAAGTTGTAAATTTTGAAACCTGCTAAAAATGTGAGAAAACCTACAAAAATTTTGAAAGGTCACATGTTTTTCGATGAACTTTAAAAATTGTAGCTGTTAAAAGAAATTTTATGTCAGATGTAAAAAGATATGTAAACTTAAGTTTTTATGATGTTTCGGGCCACCCTGTATTGACGGTGCAAGATAAAAATTAAAAGAAATGTTTTAATGATCAGTGTACCGAGACCTTTAAAATGAGATACAACACGACCTACCTTTACATTTGAAAATTTCCCAAAACCAACCCCCACCCACAAAAAATACACTTTTGGAGCATTTAAGAATGTTGAAAAAATTTTTTCCTGAATTCCTTGGGGTTGAAATAGGGTGTTATCAGTTTAAACTAAATGCCTAATTATTCTCGTTTCAATGCTATACAAGCCGACCACCCGCTCTGATACACCCATATTTGTAAGGCAATACAAAATTATAAAGATAAGAATAATTATTAATTTGTTTGGATAGGCATTTATTATTTCAGATACAAAATAGTATAAATAAAGCCACTTAAATATCAACTATAAGATATATTTTTTAAAGTTTACAAATTTATTGTTAATATTAACATTAAGGTAAAACTGGTAAGTTGATGGTATGTACCTCATTGGTGCGTATTGTTAATATTTTGTTGTAAAGGCATTACATTACCACATACGTCAGTACAGATAATAACCAGAAATTTAACATATTTGTCTAGAACTTGTATATAATTAGGGTAATGCACCACCATAAATTGTAGGATATTTTTATATTTTGGTATGCTCTCTTGTTGAAGCGTAAACTTCTGTAGGAGCACCACGTCCAAAAAATTGTTTACGTGTGTGTATAGCAGAGTAAATAGTTTTCTTGTTGCTGGGGATGAATCGGGTTTTACGTCACGCATTTCACCATGCATTTTGTTAAAAGCTAAAAGCAATGTGAAACGCTCCTCATGTGAAACGCTCTTAAAGCGAAACGCTCCATTCCATCTGCTTGAAAACGTTTCGGTCTTGCCGAGATTTGAACCAGCAGAGTCCATCACCAAAGACTATTACAGTAAAGACCACGAAATAATACCGTTGAAGGACGGGCTTGTGTACACCGAGACCTTGAACCCTCCAATCGCCTTAGTGCGACGTTGTCACGTTGTTCCCACGCTTCTACCTGAACGCGGATGACTCAAAGCATTTATAATTCTTTAAACAGTGCGCTCAAGCCTCGAGTGGTAAATCCCAGGAGTGTTCGAGACTAGTAGATATGGCAACGCTGCGCGCCCATACCTAAACGGTATTCTTCAGTGGTCTTTAATATAGCGCCTTAGCCGGTTAGGCCACAATCGCATTACTAATTTAGTATATTTGAGTTGGGTATATAAGTGTAACAGATTATCCTAAGTTATAAGCTTAATCTGTTAATGTTAATACAATGTATAGTTTAATTAGTAATACCTCTGAAATGTACATTGTGCTTCCTCATTTCGTAAGTTGTGTTAAAAACTAATATTGTGCGTCCTAATTTCGTAAGTTGTGTTACTTAAAAAGTTTACACTTCTTCCGTGTGGTCTTAAGCACACAATTGCATGTTTTTTATTTAATGCTTTGAACGTAAACGTACAATGTGTAAACATTATGATGTGATAAGTTCTTGCAAGGGTGGTGGTACTTTTCTCATTATTAAGGTAAGTAACATTTCTATCTGGCTTTGTCTATAAGATAAAATAATTTACAACTGTATTTGGGGAACATTGAGAAATTATTGATAAACATACAAAATTAAAATCTAAAAAAATGTCTTTATTTAAAGAAACTTATAATTATATGATTAGTTGAAAAATAATTTTAAAAGTTAAAAAGAGGAATCACAAAATATACAGTAGACACGATATCATACAATTGTATATTGGTAACAAAACTTATTATGTGACTTTAATAGAAAAAGCACCTTACTGTTCTGAAGCACTTATATTTTTTTATAGCAAATATCACATTCTCTTTTGTTTATTACACCAATGATTATAACCACAAGAAACCATAGACTTAAATGTCAAGTAATAAACAAGAATTGACTAACCTGAATTAATGCAACCATGCGTAGTTATTGATAAAATGTATTCATACAATATCAAGATTACTGTTTCTATTATAAAAGAAATGAAGAAGAAACATTATTTTATTCATCAAATTTCAAGCTTGAGAATTAATATTTATTTAATCAAAAATAAACACATACAAATAAAAATATCTGTCCTAATATATCTCTGATCATTAAAAATAATGTTCACGCAAAGTGTTATAAAAAAAGGATGGGTCATTGTGATTATATTTTAATCTTATATTACCCGTATCTTAATAATAGCTTGGTTAAATTATATACGTTAAATTATGAAGAATATTGAAAGTACCGATAAGTGGAAAAGATTGATTGATGTGCTTTTGTTTAAATCGTAACTATTATTTACTTAATTAAAAAGGTCAAAGAGCACTGTGGCGACAAATTCACACTGATTGAATGCAATCCCGAACCACAAATAGAAGGAACAAAAAACAATAACAGAACAAGTTAATGAAAAATTATAGGGTAGTACAATAAATATAACTTTTCATTAAATTGTTCTGTTATTTTTGTTTGTCCCTTCTACTTGTGGTTTGGAGTTTCATTCAATCAGTATGATTTATTTAGTTAGTTGTAGCTAGTTTAGTTGACACACAATTGTAACAGTAAGATACTTGGTAAACATATTGGATATTTCTAACCTTTGTTGACATAATTATTTTTATTATTGCCACTTACTTCAGATTTGTGAACTTATATTTACTACCTATAATGTAAAAACTGATTTTTTATTACTGATAGTTTCAAAAGTTTATTTTTATTTTGTTCATATGTCCTTAAATTATGATTTTTCATCGTGTTTGAAGTGAGTAAATCGTTAGCTTTATTTCACATTTAAGTTAAGTGAAATGCGACGTTCTATTTGTGAAAATTTTGAATTGGTCAAATTGTCTACAAGCACAATACTTGTGTAAACGCTCGAAGCAAAAGTATAAGCAGCTGTAGATAACATAATATTAAAATATTAGACCAAAAACGTACTATTGTATTAGTGAAACCAGGGGTGCCCATCCCCCCCTAGTTTAATGACGCCCCCCCCCCCCCCCAATTTGTAATAACCCTCCCATAAAAGTTAGTTAAAATAAAAGCAATTTGCCATTGAAACACGCTTTTATTACCGTATAACTAGAATAAAATAAAGCTAAACATAGAACAATTGCTGGTACATTTTCTATTTAAAACTGAAAATAATTAATTTATTTCCAACCACAAAAACACATAAAAACTAATTATTATCTTGGAAATTGACTCATTACAATTTTCCGGTAGTTGTGATAAATAAACAAACAACTAACTAGTTATACAAAAAAATATTGAGTAAAGTCTTTCTGAAAAGGTGCGCAGTAACACCCTGTAGGGTACAAACAAGAGATAATGATTAAATAATGAATTTACATAATGGTTAAGTACCACAAGGTATACTATTTACAATATTTACACACAAAACTAGATAAATATTATTACTAACTTAATAATACTCTACTGAGCAAATGATTTTACAACATATATTTTTTTAAATACATAATTATAATTTACCAGTAATAGTTGTGAATAGTGAACAAAACAATTAACTAGTCATACAAAAAATATTGACTGGGCTTCGGCGAGTGTACCGCGCTGGGCGCAAAGTTTGATGTTACCAAAATGGCAAGATAGTCCCGAGCAGCGACCACAGAATTAAGGGGGCACTCCACCTTAATATTGATAAAAATTACAACAACAAAAATTTCACCTAGGTTTGTTCACTGTGATTTTCTGAACAATTTAATATGTAATAAGTATAGATAATGTGCTTATAATTAGTTTATTTTGTCTAAAAACGAAAAGCGTAGGCCTACATGTATATTCTCCAAATAACCGAGTCTTTTTCTAGGCCGTTTTCCAAAAGTTTTGTTTCTCACGTTTTCATTTACTGTGGCAGACAGCATAACTCAAGTTGTATTTGAGATAGCCTCATAACTTTTTTTTATTTTGAAGATGACATTTCATTGTAAACCTGTAGTATGGATATACACTATTTCCTATAATAAAGATTTTAAGAAATGATTAAAAAATGATTTTACTAAAATTTGTTATACAAAAATTAAATAACATATTTTTTACAGAAATACTTTATATAATTAAATATCCATACTACAGGTTGTAGAATGGAATGCCCTATTCAAAACAAAAAAAATTAAATGAGGCTATCTCAAATACAACTTGAGTTATGTCTGCCAGTGAAGCCTAGTTAAATCCGTAAAACTAGGAGGGGGAGTGGGGGCCAAAACTTATGGAAAAGTCACTATAACCAACACTTATATTATAAAACATAAAGTAATTAGGTTTGCTTTAAAAATAAAGAACTTTTTTTAAGGTGGAGTGCCCACTTAAATAGACTGGACAAGTCGAACGCAAGAGTGAGGCATGTTTTAGAGTCAAATACTTACACAAAATGGAGGATGCAAGTCGCGAGCCGCATGCCAGCAGCCCGTACGTACATGTTGCCACATTACCCGCGAAACGAAGCTCGTGTTCTAACTGCTACAATATGATAGAACTACAATAGCTAATTTTTCAAAAAATTCTTTTCGGAAAAAGTAGCTTTTCAGCTACATTTCTCTCGCTTACATGACGCACCTGCCCCAAAAACAAAAAAAAATTCTTGCAACGCAATTTTGATGTCACGAATTAAAAAGTATAAACAAGTTTGGACTTCATTCTATTTTGAAAGCGCCAAATCATTTTTATTTTCAAATTGTGAACACACCATTAGCGCACACACTATTAAACTGTAAGTTTGTCAAATTTCAAAGATTTTCGAGCATTTTCAGTTGTTGAAACCCCGGTGTAAATGAATAGGGCGCACTGAAAATGTCACACCTCTTTAGGCCCGTTCGACGTTTCTATCCTCACACAAGATGGCCGACCTAAACTCAATTCCCCAATGTAGTCCTACAGGGTTATGGCATAACCAGTCTATTTAATTATGTGGTCCCGAACGTCGGCGGCCGTCCAGTGCTCATTCACCCGCCTTCGAACTGGCTCTGCGAAACTTATTATGCACATTTTTCAAGTTTTTCTATATTTAAAAAAAAGAAACACCTTCTTTATTTATATTTCTGGAATCACTTGACAAAAGTAGTGACTTTCTTAGGCCAGTAGACTATTATTTTCCAAGTAACAGAAACACATCGATAAAGTTGTAGTTTTGTATTTATACTTGTTACATACTTTGTAATTCGTAATTATGCGTTACTTTTTCCTACAATAAAGAGGCTTTATTTATTCACTTCTATACAGTATAGTGAAGTAATATTAATACACGGCTTAATAATTGTTATGATACATAGTTTGCTAAGCCTTGTTGATGTTGTCATTGTTTGTTACATGTTACATACTTCGTTTTTCGTTATTAGCGTAACTTTTTTATATTATGAAGATGTACCGTATTATTTATTGATTTCTACACTGTATAATAACGTAATGTTAATACACTTAAATATCATTTTATATAGTTTGCTAAGTTGATTATATGATAGACAATGTTTAGATTTAAAATAAATCATTAGTATCTTACAACATACAACATTCTAAATCATTTTACATTTAATCTTTGGGTGGTTAATGACAATACATTTTTGTATTAACGGGGAAAAGCAGCTAAAATGTATTACTAAAGCTATGTAAGTAACTAAAAACACCTTAGAGACAATAAATCGTGTGCGAGTACTATAACAAGATGGTCGGTGTGCGCTGTGAGAATTGAGCGAGATTCTGACGCGAACTTAATCATATCTTTAACCTGCTGTAAAAACTAAACTACATGAGTTAATTTATTGAAAAAAACGTGTTTCATAAAATTTAACTTGTTGGCTCAAACCTTTACGCTTACTCCTCGTCTCTGACCAAAAAAACAAAAAAGTTCCTCACAGAACAACTTTTTCATGTCACAATTTAAAGTTCCATATTAAGTCCTAGCTTTAGTAATTTATTTATACCTTTAAAGATTTTTTATAATTAATAATTTTTATACCATTATCATCCCACACTAATATTATGTGAGTGTGTAAAAATTCAAAGGAATCGGACTGTTGTAAGTGTTCAAAATAACAGTGTATTTGAAACACGCGTATCACAATTTTAGCGTCACTCCGAGCCGTTTCGGCTTTCTAGACGTTCCCGTGATGGCGGACTTAAAAGGTATATAGGCAATGTAGGCCTACAGTCTATTTTATTCTATAGTCGATAGTACAGGTGAAAGTTAAATAGTGACTGCGCTTTTACTCTACACTTACAAACTATACATTTTAATTTGATGTACTCTGCTTCTAATTTGTCTGTTTCCTCAACATTTTTCGAACCCCCCCCCCCCC
>JAGFPH010007052.1:0-11958 GCA_018207615.1 Philaenus spumarius | reverse complement strand
ATAAACATCGTATAATAGTTTAACTATTGTAGCTCATGCATCACTGAGCTATTCAAGTTGAAGATCTGAATTTATTGATTTATACGTAAACATAATTAGTATATAAATATACATCATATAATAGTTTTACTTTATTGTAGCTCGTGCATCACTGAAGATGGCGACTTTGTCGTTGAAACGGGTTTGCGTAATAAACGTATTTGTTGTGAGATTCTGTGTAGAAGATTTATCCTCTCAAGTAATTCCTATATGTTCTGATTTTATTCATAAATTTTACACTTATGATTTTATACAAATGTAATTCAACTATCTTGAAATTATGTTCTATAGTTAAATGTTTATAATTATGTCCCAACACTAAATTATCTGTCAGAAATTAATATTATGTTACCCATATTTACCATTTTTTAGTAAATTTTTATTGAATAGTTCGTTTTTAGCTACACATTTTTACACTTTCAAATTGAACAAATTTTCAGATTTTACTGGCGAAGTGTTATAAAGAAGGTCTACGTTTTAGTGTACAATAAATGTTAAATTTTGTACATAGTTTGAAAAAGCTAGTAGTTAAAATTAATAGTTACATCTATCTTTAACCTACCTCTTTCTCTAGAAACAGTTAATAACATGCAATACATAACAATACATAGCATGCAATACATGGCATTATATTTTTGCAATACATAGCATGCAATGAAGCCTGTTCTTGTTTAAAGTTATTCATTACCAGCAATGTTTACTTTATACGATTTATTCCATATAACAATATGTAATAATGAATATATGAATGAGTTTTGTTGTCTCCCAGCATGTATAATGAAAGGTCAAAAGTAACAATAACAGTATAACGGTGCCAAAGCAACTAACCGTGTCGGTACATTTACTAATCTATACATATATACATTATATAAACGAAAAAGAAATAATTCAGTTAGCAAAATTGGAAAGCATGGTATTACAACTGAATGTTTTGGCTTCAACCGGGTCACTAATGTTAACCTAAGTCAGTCGTACGAAAGTACGAAACTATAAAATAGACGAATTGATTCATTTATTTAATTAACATTAAATAATAACTAATTAATACAAAACGGTAACAAGTTTTCTCAGCAGAAATTTAACTCATTTTATTATAAAAAGTTACGGAAATATTGTGTTCGCTCAGAAACCAGACATAAAATATTTCTTAATAATTACCATTAATTGTAATACATTTCTTATAAGAATTTATACAAATATTTATTGTATTTTAAAGAAACCTAATAACTATTCGCTATTTTATGAGGAAATGTAAATTATAATAAAAGCTATTAAAATGTTAAGATTTTATATCTAACTAAAATAATATAAATCCTTTTTTTTATTTACTAAAAGTAGTTTGTATTCATTTACAAAAATAAAAAAAAGACTAGTTCTCTTTATATTTATATTCTGATATTAGCCTAGCCGTTTGGCTAATTTTGTTATGATGACATGTTATTACTTACTTTATTGTAACTAAGTTTGTAATATATTTTTGAAAACTCTAAATATTTCCATATTTTCCTTTCTCAAGTTAAACAACACATTGACCACGTGAATATCTTCAAAAAATATTCTGTGTAAGTTTAAATTGATTTACTTAAAACGAAAATATCCATATAGTAATCAGTGCTCTATAACACGATCTATGACTTACTATTACCTTTTTAAGTTTGCTTAGATAAGATAAAATATAAAAACTTAAATTTGAAACTTGTTTAAAGGTTTCAATACAAGGTTCCATTACAAATGTTATACAAAAGTTGGTTTGGAATGTTTTATGTAATGGGTATTGTAAAAAAAATTATAAATATCACCCACAGAGAAGAAATAATACTTTTAAAATCGTAGAAGCTTTAAAAACTTAAACGACAAAAAGCATTTTTCCAACAAAGCTGTTTGATGATATAAATGTGCTTATATGTCCACGCAATAGGTTCAGTACAACGATGTATTGCTAACTTATGTAAAGTGTATATACATGTTAAGATAGGAATGTCATTGAAACTAAAACATGTGGTTTAATTGAAAATTTTAAATTTGTTTCGATAACCCAATAACAAACTACAGGATGGAACGCCTAGAGATGTTTTGCTCCTTAGAATATTAAAAATACGCTGGTATACTAAAATTAAACCAGCAATACAATTTTTAACTACACGAATAGTATACTACAATTAAACCAGCAATAAAACGTTTAACTACACAAATAGTATACTACAATTAAACAAGCAATAAAACTTAAATAAAAGAGCACTGTGGCGACAAAATCACACTGATTTAATTAAAAATCCGAACCACAAAACAAGGAACAAAAACAATAACTAAACAACTAAATTGTAAGTTACGTTTAATACGTTACCCTTATGTACATTTCGATGACATGGTCATCTTCCTCAGAGGGTTTTAACACTACTCTAGCCGATTATTTTAGTAGAGTTTCAAAAATGTTAAAAGAAGGACCTTATAAAGAAATATCTAAAAATCACACTGATTTAAATAAAAATCCGAACCACAAAACAAGGAACAAAAACAATAACTAAACAACTAAATTGTAAGTTATGTTTAATACGTTTTCTAGTGCTAAAACCCTCTGAGGATGATGACCATGTCATCGAAATGTACTTAAGGGTAACGTATTAAACATAACTTACAATTTAGTTGTTTATTTATTGTTTTTGTTCCTTGTTTTGTGGTTTGGATTTTTATTTAAATCAGCAGCAATAAAACGTTTAACTACACAAATATTATACTACAATTAAACCAGCAGTAAACCGTTGAACTACACAAATGGTATACTACAATGAAACAAGCAATAAAAGGTTAACTACACAAACAGTATATTACAATTAAACCAGCAATACAAGGTTAACTACACAAATAGTATACTACAACTAAACCAGCAATAAAACGTTTACTACATAAATAGTGTATTATAAGTAGATTAAAGTTTAGTATCGATAGAGGAAATTTTTTAAATATATTTAAGTTGAAAGAGAACCGATTAAAATGCAATGTTATAATTTTTATTACCATTAATATAATACATTTTTTGTATAGAACTTAAATATGAGACAATGTACGTCAATACACATACAACAATTTCCTACTTCTTATAACAAAAGCATGTAGAGAGATAGATTTAAATATAACCCCTGCGTCTAATAAGTGATCATTAATATATTAAATATTATTAATTAATTAAATGTATTTGTATAACGATTGTTTATGCTTGTGTTAAGTTGTAAATAACAATAAAATTTCTCTTGTTTAGTGTAGCATTATTTGTTTTGTGTAAGTGTTGTCAAAACGTTAAAACTCGCACAATCTCTTTCCAATTTGTATTTTTTTCTAACTATCATTAATGAACGTGTGATCATAACTAACTATATAAATTAATAACTTTGACCATCAAGATATATAAATTACGACAGGCTAAAACATTTAAGATATGGTTTGCATAATTATACTCAAAAAATAAATATAAGAGGATCAAAAAGAAATATAATACAACATACGATTTCATTAAGAGTAAAGTATCGTTGCAACCATTGTGGATGGTTTCCAATTTTTAATAAATTGGAAATAAAGCACCAATTAGTTTTATATTTTGTGGGTTTTGTTACAAAAAAATAGGAATCTGTTCCTGTATTTATTTGACAGCTGGTATTTAATGTTAAACTGAATTAAAAACGATCAAGATTAGATATTTGCTAAGAAAATAATCTTTATGTTTACCTACTCATGAGCTGACATTATATTAACTTAAATTTATTTTCGTATTTACCTTATTGCTGTGCTTCATCTTAAAAGGATCATACAGTATTTTTATCTTGTAGTAATATAAACATTTTGTGTATTACATAAGTTGTCCAAAGAAGCCAGTGGTACTAAAGAGCTGAAGAGTATTGTAAATATGTTATGTAAAAAGTAAGTTAAACGTCTAAACTACAAGATTACAATGTTAACTTAAATTAAGAGAAAATAAATTAAATTTTAGTCGTAATTGCATTTGAGAGAAAGAAGGAGGGCCGAGGTTAGGTATCAGAGAATAAGAAATTTTAAGTTTCCGTTGTCACTAAATGGATTTATTATTCTATCTAGGATAATGTTAAACCCACTGACCCTATTTTCCATTCCTAAAAGTAGTATTATAGTTTTGTTTATGCTTGAAAAGTGGAAAATATATATTTAAATATTCTTAGTCAATTAAGCAAGACAATTAAGTGACAAATCATTCTTTTAAATATTGTGATACTAACCACAACTTTATTGGTATCTATATAAATATGCACAGACATGACTAACAGACTCTGAAACGCTTTTACGGTTTACACAGAAATGATAAATATTGTATGTAGATTCACTATAAAATGTTATCACCTAATAAATAAGGGAGTTTCGGTATCTAACAACATACGACGTTAAATCGGGAAAATTATTCGTTTATGTATCTCTGTAAAAGCTTTAGATAGAAATGTTAAATTATTACATACGTTATTTGCATCTGTAGGCACACTATCGGCAAAACATTTCTGTACTTCCATCCACATGGCACAAAATTAGATAGAAAATGTCTTTACCATGCCTCTGTTACCTCTTAAGATAGAAACGTTAAATTTGATATCCAGTATCTTACTACATACGTAGGAAAACCAGTAACTTACACCATTGCTTAAGATTGATACTCGAAATACTATGGTAGTGCTATTTTTTTGTTGGATATCAGACTCAAGAAATACTTTTTCGGTAGTATTCATAAGAGGCAGAAATTTGAAAAAAAAACCTATGGCGTCACTAAACACCCTCTGTAACCACTTAAGTTCGACATGCGAAATGGTTTAGTTATGTTCCTTTCATACTTTGTATGGCACAAGATTTTTTGTTTTACTCCCTAATGGCAGAAACATTATTTAGAACTCGGCTTAAAATAAATTTTTACAGTGTATCCGTATAATATTTAGGCAGAAACTAAAAATTTTGAAATATATTAATTTTATTTTGCATTGTTAAATTTTTCGAAACATTTAAGAAATTATGTTTACGTTACCTTCACTTCATATTCCTTGAAGATATTAATATTATATTGTATTTAAGGATACAAAAACTGTATGATGTAAAAGTAAGTTCTACTACTAAGTTTAGAAAGAATCATTAGAAAAATGTTTCAGTGTGTATTTTGTGAAATGTTGTTATTTTTCATTTTCACAATCATGTTTAATAATTTCTTCGACTGATTTTAGAAGTAATTTCTATTTTGACAATTGTAGCTGCTTCTATAGACCTGTATAATAATTTATTGGTGGTGTTTAATTTTACTTAATGAAATGGGGGCAACAACACAAACAGAACTACTTATTGAATTCACTACATGATAGATTCATTATATATTAATCAATTGACATTTCATGACGGCGAGGCGTGCTGTTATTGTATCGTAAAATAATTCTATTATTTCAATAGCTTTATTTCATGTTATTGATTGATTTGTCTGACCTTTATTCTGACATTTCTGAATTACTTTAACTGTTAAAGCACGTAATACAATATTATACGGCTTCCATTTCCGCCACATTTAGTACATTATACCCTTTTAATATAAAACTTGACGTCACATTTATTATTACACTGTTATTAATGAATATATAGTTGAAAGTGTAATATATTTACATTATAAAGTAATGCATACCTGTAGCTAAATTAATATTCCAATTTTTTTTATGCATGAAATGAAAAACTTCCTATCATATTTAGAAATTATAATCTTAGATCAAACTTAATTCAACACATCATAAAATAACATAGCCAAAAGCTTACAATGAAAACTCATTATACAGCTGTTTGGAAATCAAGTAGAAATGCCATTATATTATATAATAAGTATTTGCATACAACAAATATAACTTAATTTAACACTGTCAATACTATGTTGAAGCACATACATATATCATTTTTTAATCAAAACTGTTATAATATTTATTTAGTGTTTGATATATTTGTGAGGCTAATTTAACTCGTATTATTTGTTCAACAACAAACCCGCTATTCATCCTTGGATATTATTAACGAAAATAATGGATTGGAAATGTTCTGATGATGATGGAGTAAAGCTCTGAAAGGCGTAAGTATTTTATAATTAAGGTAAAAACAGCAAATAATATAACTTTAATGTTGTTCAATACAATGACTTTTGTACTTAATGAAACAATAAACTTAAAATCATTGTCAACATATTACAGGAACAATTCATATTTCACAACTACATTCTTGCTATTATAATTTAGTTCATTGAATTACTGATGTGAATACAATATTTTTGAAATTGAAAGTATTTAGATTTAAACATCTTTTACTTTTAATTTATTTAACTGTTTACTAATGGAATATTTAATATTTAAAGAACAAATTTTACAAACAGTTAAATAAATGCTTCCAGCACATAATACAAGTTTAATAACCCATACAAATGCTTCAAGCAAATAGCTGTAATTTATTAGCATGTTCTGCCATTGCCGAAATGCCGAGTATGTATATTTAAAAGAACGTTGTAGATTCCAGTTTTAGATCGTTAGTCGGATTCCACTCTGCTTCCCTAGAACCCATTAGTTTCATGTAATATGGAACTTTCATTTAATCATTCTTACGTGTAAAAGCATCACATAATTTAGTGCGCATAAAGCATTCAATGTTCATTAGCTCTCTACAGTGTGCTACTCCAATAGATATTCGTATCAAGTTTTGTTCGTAACGCTATTCTCACTTCATTGATGGTATTGCACATAAAATATATAATAGATATTACATTTTAGGCTGTTTTGTACAGTTACTAATTTCAATAATTAATTATCTAACATAAATTATAGAATGTTGATGACATATGACTTAATGGACGAAGCCCTTGAACTAAAAAGACTTTCAGTGAGTTCATACAAAAATAAATATTCAGTAAGCTTGTATTTATTGAAACAAAATTTAAGTGAACACAAAAAAATTCCTATACGTCATAGAACTGAGATAAATTTACTTATAGTGTATGGATTTGTTTCAAAAAAGATCTGATTGCAAAGAATAATTTTAAAAATTATTTCTTTATAATTTTAATAAGTATAATTAGTTAAACTCGCATTCAAATTTTACTAAATATAAGTTTTAAACTTCCTTCGGTGTAATGAGTTCCAGTGGCTCATGAGGAAAGTAAAATAACAAAAATAATATAAAATATAATGGATGGTTTACTAAAAATGGCAAAGTGCCCTTGAATCAAATCTACTTAATGAACGAATGATATGCACTAATTGGTTTCTAATTAGTTTTATATTACCTACTATTACCTACATCTTCTTATATATTTATATATTCAGTGGATTTAGATAATACACAAACTTTATTATTATTTGATTAATACAATACTTATGTAATCCCTTTACAATATTAGTTGATTATATACAGTGATTATTATATATGAAGAGAAGGCATTTTCTAACTTAACTATTATATTAAATAATAACATTATAAATAATTTAGTAAAATTTCTAAATAATTCAAGTATTTCTTTTTAATTTTCGATTTAGTATTTTTTTAGGGGAAATATGGTATATATTTAAAATTATGCAGATATTAAGAAGACATTAATTGCACATCCAGCTCTGATACTATAACGTTCCGTTCAATATTAAAATTGGACCTAATTCTGGGTAAAATTGCGTTTAAACTACACATTTATAGCTTAATTTTATATGATCCTTTTAAAAATAAATTCATTAGCTCTGTAACTTTATCTCAATTATTTTAATCTGCTGAACTTGTCTACCTAGTTTTATAATGATTTTTTTTTTTTAATAAGATGTCCATGTAAATAGTTAACGAAAATATTTTAAATAAAATCCAAAATTACTGTGTTGGAAATTATCTTTCTCAACTTGAATGTATGATTAAAATTTTAAATATATGCCTTCTTTGTTATTCAAACAAAAGTATCTAGGTTATTTCAATAATGTCACAAAATAACATGTTTGTTTACTACTATAGGCCTAGAATTAAGGCTCATTTTTAATTAAAAATACAAAAAACTGATTGCTGGGTTTTTCTTTCTTCATCCTATGTTTTAAGAATACAAAGAAAGAGCCAAAACCTAATTAAAATATCTGGATAACAAGAAATATTTATTAATCTTTCAAAAAATTTTTGTAAAGAATTAATTAACTCTAAATTTGTTTTGTGTTTTCTACTCTCGCCATAGAAATGTAAATATATTTTGTTTAATTATTTAACAAACATAATTAGCTTTACTAAATTAAGAAATTAATGGGATTTATAATGCTTTATTCTAATAAAGTTTCTTCTTCCACAGAATCTTAAATAATATATTGATTTCTCTTTTATAGAATCTATAGTTATTTATGTATGTATTACAAATGTTAAGTCAATTACATTATTTTTATTTGTTCAATATTTACTATCATTACAAGTAATTAAATATACAAAAATGGTAAAAGCCTAAATACTGCATTAGTAGTAAATTGAAGGAAAAAAAATTGTTTGATAAAGAAACATCCACATAACTTAGCCTATGTTCTGTATCTTACATTTTATGAGACTTACTTTAAAGCGTATTATTAATACATTTAATGCTTAATTTCAAATACAATGTTAGCTTTAAGGTACCGTGCGTATATACAAGTTGTATGGATCTATCGATATCAAACTAATAAGACGTTTTTAAATAGAGAATCTAACCAAATTGGATAAATTTTTAAATTAATTATGTTAACTTATTAAAACATTTAATTTAGAAAAAGATGCTTTAATTCGGGATATGGTGAGTTTTGGACAAGTTTGAAGTATGGGAAATGTTCATACTAATGTAAAAAATACGAATTTCATTGTAAAACTTAATACAACATCTGAATATCCACATTTCACTCCTAAGTCCATGTTTTACAAGAGTTCGAAATTAATTTTGTTGAAAAGTTTACAACCACAGAGAGAGCACAACTTAGTTAAAGTTTTGAGGGGTTTGTAACTTTCTTGGTATAAAGAGGGTTATTAAGGGGTCTAAACTGGGAATCTTAAGGGATTGTGTTTTTCCGCAACATTATTTCTGATCCTATAGGGGCAATTATGTTTCGGGCAATTAGTTTCAGAGATTTAAAATACGGAGCTATTGTTTGTATTGTCTACATCTTTTTATTTATATAAATCTATAAAATATCTGTTATTGTAATTAAAGGTAATGTATACACGAAACAAAAAAATCATACACTTACTTATTCGTTGTTTACAACTCTACAATAAAATTACAACTTTAAAAATGATTTTACAATGTTTGTAATGGGAAAGTACAGACGAGATATAATACAAATTTAATATTCTTTTTAAGAACAACTATATTTTATTTATGTTGATATTATTTTTGTATTTATTTTGTACACAATATTTTTTTTTGCATATATTTTGATATTTTTTAATATCAATTTGAATCAAAACCCTAAAATGAAAAATGTAAACAAACTGTATTGTATAACAACTTATTAATGCAGTTATTTATATAGTATAATTTAAAATTCTCCTTTAAAAAATATCATAAAAGAAATGTTTAACGAAACGTATCTTCAAAAAGTACAGTCTCTAAACGAAACAATTGTAGGTTTCATTGTTCTGCTATTTAAGTTGTTCTTTTTTGTTTTTCAGTAAACAATTGAAGTTAATACATTATTGAACATTATGCAAACCCACGGACGGATCTGCGTGGCATGATGTATAATTTAGCCAGATGAAAACCAAAAGGTATTTCAATTCCTACTAATGATTGTTTGTGAAAAAAATTACACAAAACTAAAAAGTGTTTAGTATTATGTCAGCACAATTGTATGAGTAATAAATAAACAATGAAATCTATCATTCAATGTAACATTTAAAAATGATTATTTTTCAAATAAAAACAATCAGTGCTTTCCGACATTGGCTTGTACCTTGGTACTTTATAAAATTAATAAAATTATTAAAGTATTTCCAAATTTATGTCGCCGTTAAATTATTGAATAACTGAAAAAAATATTAAAACCTTGGGTCTCTGTTCTATTGGTAACATTAGAAGTTTGACGTTACTATTCTTATAAGGTCTAACCATAATACTAAATATTATGTCACAATAGTTAACATATAACCTAGTCTTGTAGAACTTAGTGTCTCTCAATCTAACAAAAACATTAGTAATTGTTACATAACTTTGAGATTGCTTTGTCATATTATGTACGAGATAAAAAGCACCATGAAAAGTATTACATTATTACTTGTTAAACTGTTAATATTATAATACGTAACATAAAATTAAAATCTTTTGTGGAAAATTTAAACAGCTAGTTTAATGTGTTGCATATTCATCTTATATGCAAAGTTAAAACACTCGTTTGGTGTATTTGAAAATACGAGCGATTAAATTGTATAACAATTTTAAAACTCTAAATACTGAACTAAATTTAGTTTAATTTAAAAAATATGGTTTAGTTTAAGAAATAAATATGTTTGTTAACATTAGTTTTGATTAATAAAACTCCGTTGGTGGTATCTTGGTTACCGAAATGTAAATTAGGGAATGTAACAAAATCAATAAATGTTTACCAGTTTATTTTTGTTATGTTATTTACCTATCATGTGGTTGAAGAATCATTATTTAAATTTGTTTTAAATTGAACACAATACACATTAAACATCAAATAAATAATTAAAAAAATTTGCAATTATGTGTTTCTTAACTCAACATTAATTATATATTTGTACAAATTGTATCTAAATGGTTTAAATCCTTTAATTACAATACATTCGAAAGAAACATATTTTAATAGTTTAGGACTAAGTAAATACGTATCGTAAACAGAACAAATTGATTGTTCCAATATTAATTACTCTAAACTACCAAATTAAAATTGCAACCGTTATACATTAGAGTTTTTGATGAACGCTTAAGTTTATTTCAGTAAGTGAAGTTTCTGCTTATTATAAGAAAATCATGTTAAATATATAGATGAAAAAAAAAAATAGATTATTTCGAATTCTAAGCAAGGTATTTTTCTTAAATAAAATACTGGTGGACCTGGCAATACTTCGCTATTGCTTGATTTAATTTTAAGGGTGGATATCCTATTTCATCCCTTTAACTATTGCGCATGTTTATGTTTACATCTTTTAAAAATAAGATAAAATAATGTTATATTTAGAGTTTATAGGAGTTTAGTGCAAATTATTTTTATTGTATAGTGGTACCTACAACGTTTTAATATTTTCGTTTGTAGTGACGATATTCTCTATAAAAATCCTGGTAATAATATGTGTAAATTGTAAAATTTTAATAAATTTTTTGAGTAGTGTTTGAGAATAAAGAAAAAGTAAGTGTATTATAATCTCTTTGACATAAATAATCAAATTGCAAATAGTTGTGAATATCCTTTAAAAATAATATAACATAATTTTAGTGTCATAGCTTGTAGGAACCTAGTTTAATTTAAAATAATTATTGTATAGCGGTAGCAACCTAATTTCAACCCCATCCAATTGTGAATCTAAAAGATCCACTGATCCATTTAAACATACACTAAATATTTTATAAAAATTGGTCCAGCCGTTTAGGAGGAATTTAGTGCTATACACAATTACAGAAAAATTATGTACATATAAAGATAAAGCTATTCCTTTGTCAATATTCTCTATTTTAGCAAACATTTGTATATTATTTTTATTTTGCCCATGAAGTATCATTTAAAATGTTCTCATTCTTACCATATTTGTTTAAATTAGTAATCACAATAAACACTTTAAGTTAGCAATCACGATAAAACTAAAATAAGTTAAAATAACATACGAAAATAAGTAAAGTTAAGTAAGTATCATCTGAGTTATTTTTGAATCTGTAAAGTATCTTATTAAAACAAGCCCTAAGTA
>JAGFPH010007051.1:55110-70022 GCA_018207615.1 Philaenus spumarius | reverse complement strand
GCAGATGACAACAATAGACAAAACCAGCAGACATCTGTCATCTGTGTGTATCACCTGTTGCCAACAGAACAAATCGTAAATAAAACTCTGACTGAAAATAAGCCATGCTATACTATAACGAAGAAAATTAGATGCATGCGTTTGCCTAAAAATTCATAACTCAAAAAGTATTGCTCAGATATTAATAATTTGTACATCAAATTGAACAAGAAGAATTACAGATTAAAGAAAAAAATAAAATAAAAAAAATGTATTTTTGCCGATTTTTGTGGCCTGACTCCCCTTAAAACATCCGGTATATATTTTCAAGGTGTATACAAAGTGCTGATACTTTGAAGCCAAGTATGTAAAATATATTTTCTGTTTTCCGCTGTTTATGTGATTTTCCGAAATTTGGCATTTTTAAACTTTTGTGACACATTTCTCAATTAAGTCAATGTAATGAAATGGATTAACTTTACTATCATGTTAAATTAAACATTATAACAAAGCATTGCTGGGTTCAGTAGTAGGATATACTTAAAACCAACAACTAAACTTTACAATGTTGTATTTTATTAAAATGACGCTCTTCGTGGTTTCAATCCCTATATACTACAATTTGTAAAAGTAGAGGGTAGTACTTTGCATTTACAAATGAGAAGAAATGGTTGTATTACTTTAACAAATTTTAAAGATTTTTAAACTAGCTTATACTAACAAGCAATATTTCCTTTCACATGGTGTTATTCTTTAATAACTAATCAATTTGTGTACTTGATTCAATAAGAGATTTTTTTGTTCTCTATTTGTTATTATTTTTTATTTTTTATTTTTTTTGACTCCTTACTAGTTTAAAAAATATATAATTGTTATCCTGACAAATTTTACTGTATACATTTTAAAAAAATTGAAAGAGAGTATTGAGGTATATCTGATTTTGATTCTTAATTATAGTCTTTCTTGTTTTAGGATGTCAAAACTTAAAAGAAAAAGAAAACATCACATCCCCCCCCTCATGTATTAGGTATTCGCATAGTTTAATTAATTGAATTTGCAATTTATTTTTAAGAAATCTTGGGTTTGTTGACTTATTAACTTTTATCTGTTCCTTTTAACATATTTTTTAGTCTGTTTCGAAAAGTTTGTACTTTTCGGAGTTAAACTATTGATCCCAAAACTAATTATGTATTTCATTATCATTTAAATTTCTTTCTACGACTGTTGTATTGGTATTGTTGCATGTAATTAAAAACTTGTATATATACTAACTCCTGTTCCCCTCTCTCTTCACTCAGTCCACATGTAACTAAGGACGCAATTCAGTTTCACAAAAGCAGTCTTCAAGACAATAATAACGCTTAAAAGCCCATTTGTCAGAATGAGTGCCCTTTACATGACCCGTGTTTAAGTCTTGGTATATACTTGTGCAAGGTTTAGTATTTTATAAACCGTATTTTGCTTTTCCCTCAGTTCTTTTACAATAGCAAACATTCCTAATAGTTTTTTTTTTGTTTTGCCTAAAAAGGTCAGTGAGTCGTTACTAGTTTTTCCAATACAATTATATTTTATGTAATGTTGTATATCCTGGTATGGATTTGTGTGTTACTTGTGATACAATTATATTTTATATTTATTTTGTTAACTACCTTCGTCTTTTAAATAAAAAACTATATCACTTTAGTTAAACATTTATAAGATAGCAAATAACAGTAGTAATTAATATATTAAAATTACATAAAGTCAATACAATCATTTTTCATAGTTTGCATTACGGCTGTTTAGGGTATTCCGCAATTATATTTTGCCTTCTTTAATTAAAGAAGCACTAATTTGTTTCACTAGGATGTTCCCTCAGCCATTCGGTAAAAGTAGATTAGTTTAAAAGCATAGTAGGCCTAATGTTAGGCTTGTGCGAAACTCTTGATACACTTCCTTTGTAATACAGCCAATCTATTTATATCAATGGATTTAGCTGATTCTATTAAAATCTTAAAATTGATTGAGAAATTATTAGTTTGATTCATCACTTTCAATAAATTGTTTGAATGAGTGTTGATAAAATTGATACAATTTTATTTCTTTTAAATTGCAATTATTATTATTTATATTTATATTTAAAAGAGATAAAGAGAATAAGTTTGTTATTGTAGCTCTGTTTGGTGATAAAATACTGTTGAATCAATAAGTTTTAGATGTCTGAATGTAAGTAAAACTTTTTGAGGTGTAGATTTTTTATCATTTTCTCTTACTATTTTGCTTTTAAATCATCTATGTCAGACCTTCTACCTGTAAAAAAAAAACATTTAAGATAGCGGAATTACATTTTAAACTAATAAAATTTAAATTTTATAAATGAGAAGTTTTAACACTTGCATTATTCTTTCCTTATGTCATTTGTTTAGAAAATATTAAGCCTTTTCCATACTTGGCGCTCACTGTATATATAAAACAAAAGTTATAGGTAATAAATATAACCAAGAAATATTGATGACTTTAAATACTGATATACTGATACTAATGTGATACACAATAAATTAGGCTAAATCAAAAATATTTATTTTAGTTATTTAAAGTATTTTTCAAAGTCATTGATTTCCTAGAAAAAGATTGAAATGGTAAGATAAAATATTTATTATGAGAGGACAAAGTATGTTCGTTGAACTAGAAAATACAACTTTAATTTTGTTGTAGTTTGTCCAGTTTTAAATTACCTAAATTATACAAATAAAAAAAATCTCTGACCTACCTAACAAATAATTTAAAAATTTAGTTTGGAAAAAATACTGTTATAATATGAATATGGCGCAATGCAGTAACTAAATTATGTCACTGAAATCTAAATATAAGTGAGAAATGTGGTTGTTGGAAGGTGGGTGCGAGTTAAAGCAAATTTAATTTGACTTGATTTACTCGCGACATTTAAGTAAATCCACGTCAGAAATAAGGAGACTTTATAGACACGAGTAGCGTGTTTTGGTTTTGAATTGTAAAAATAAACGTTGCTTTCACGGCGCGGAAACAACGTGGAATATAATTTTACAGCACGTTTGCAGGAGTACA
Organism: Philaenus spumarius; assembly: GCA_018207615.1. NCBI lineage: Eukaryota > Metazoa > Arthropoda > Insecta > Hemiptera > Aphrophoridae > Philaenus > Philaenus spumarius. The sequence goes on along the minus strand of JAGFPH010007051.1, from coordinate 66,980 downwards.
ATTTGTGTGCTTTTAATATTTTTAATTGAGTGTTTTTATCTTTGTTTGTACAAAAGGTTCTATTTTATTTTATGAATCGGAAGCAAGATTTAAATAGAATATTCATTAAAGTTTTTCACTAGAAAACAAGTGAGCAGTCTTTGGTTGAAAAGTTAAATAGTAGCCAGCGATTATACTTTGAAATGCAGTTATTTTAATTGACTAAAAAATAATCATTTGAAGCTAGAATGTTTCATAAGATATTAAGATTTAAATGTTGAATTTATAATTTTGTATTTTTTTAATAAATATACATTGTCATATCCTTTTATATGAAAATAATAATTGCATTTCAAATAAAATCCAATAAACTAATTATTTGTTTTTACGAATGTCAAACACGATAAAATGAAAATCCATAGATTGAACGAGAACAGTATTTAATCTCGTAAAGTGTATATGAAATTCATGTATTTGTGAAATATATTCCTCCCCGTTCTCTCTCTATAAATAAACGAAATTTACAATTAATTAATAATAAATGTACACATGTACTATATTAAAATAATATAAATATTTATTGGAGTAAAATAGCTTGCGACCACTCTTTGAAAAGACTATGGATTTCCAAATATTTTAAATATAAAAAATTCAATGAGTAATAATGTTATTTGTCTAAATTTTCTGTAATCTATCTGATGTTTTTGGAGATAATCCTTAACCGTCAATAAATAAAAACTTGGTAATAGGATTGTTAAACAAAGATATTTCATTTGATTATGTTTTCCTAATGTGAATCGTTGAAGTTGAACGTTTTTTGCTATTGGTATCAAAACAAATTATTCAAACTTTACGAGAAAGATTTGATATTACTTCATTTACGAAAATGGAGTCAAAAACTCAAGAAACACTGATTTAAGACTTATGTTGTTTTCCAATTGCGTCTTCATATGTGTTTAGTTCAAATTTGATCAAAACCAGTTCACTAACTCAGTTTAGTAAAACTTGAATTTTAAGATATTAGCATATTTAATTTAAAGTATTTAGTAACACTATTTTTTACTATGTTGCATAGGTGTAATTATAACGGGAACGGTTGTTGAATTGGTAGAATGTATCTCAAACGATAATCATTGTTGTGCTGCTAAAAAGTAAAACATCCATTTCAATATTTTTCGAATTTGATAGTAACTATTTCCTGTAACCAAATACATTTTTTGGGTACACATAATTTGTTTGCAATCTTGATATCTGTTTTAAAATGTATCTGTTTATGAGCTACCACAGTTTAAATAAACAAATATTGCTATTGGATCTTGAGTTAACTATAGAAATATCCAAGTTTTCGTGTATTTCCAAAACAAAGTAGTTTTTGTCCTTGGTCCAAAGCTATAATTTTTTATATATTTTTTTGTTTTTATTTTAATTTTTGTTTTGTTTTTGAGTTTTTGTTTACAAGCAGAAACCCTGAACGGTCATCATCGTCTCTGATAGCTTATAAGCTACAACCGTTAAACAAATTATATCATTTTGTATTTCATCTACAAATAAAACAGAAATTGATGTTTCCGTAAAACCTTATAGTTATGTCCTCCATTTATAAAATCAGATTTGATTTCACAATAACGAAAAATAGAATGTCTTCCTAAACAAGCAAAACGGTGCCCATAATACTTTTCCTTATTATACAAAGCTTGCAATCACTTACATAGCAACTCGTGTTTCCAGCTAAATACATTTAAAGTAATGAAATCAGCATTTCTTTGAAACACTCAATTCTTTATTGCAAAGAACTCACTCTTTTAATTAAGGTACTTTGAACATACTGTTTTTCCCCAAAATAAAATTGTACTGTGAAATTTCAGATTTTAAATGTCGCACCAATTTTGTTGTTAACGAAAACAATTTTATCCTATACATTTTCTCTATACACCACAGCTGGACGAGCTTTTATATTATTATAATAAAGTTACATTTTCTTTTATAATAGTTTTTAGAGCTTCAACTATTTATGAAAAAGAGACATATAAAGTATGTTAGTGCAAATAATATTCATCGCAATTTACATTTTGTGACAAGAAATGGTTGCTTTTATTACAAAACCTAGTTTTACAATGTAAATTAATTTGATTGAAATGTTCAAGGATACATTACAATAGTGGCGTAAATAACACCCCCGCAACCCTGCGCTGTGGGGGGGGGAGGCTCGCGGCAGGGCAAGTGGTGCCGCGACCGAGGCACATACAAAATATATAAAATAATTTTAAAAAAATTGTAGTTAACACATTATCATCAAAATAAATGTTACAATGAAAAATATTTCATTAAAAAGATATCTTAATAAAACTGTTTCATAAATAATATAACCACGGATCATAAGTCTGAAACCGTAATCACTATGGTTGCGCAACCTGTTTACTAGTATTTAACAATAATGCCTACTAAACTTATTAATTAATAAGCGAACTATTTGCTCCCCCTTCAAACAAACGTATTTCATTGATGCAAGTGTATAACCACCAGGTGTTAGGCTAGGCGCATAATGGGACTCGCTTGACGATTGCCACGTGACGTGGCACACCACGACTTTTTGTAACATACGTAAATGAATGGATTTAGCGCATATTTTTAACGCGACGAAAAGCAGCGGGACTCGCGTGGCTCGACAGACATGTTTCACAGTGGCAGCGACACAGTTTCTGGCGCCACGCGTCTTACGAGTTCAGTACTCTACTTTCACTCAAAAGTTTTGGTGTCCAGTTGTGCATTTTCCATTATCACATTTTTCAGATGTCAGCCCAGCTGATAGAAGCTTAATAGTTTTAACATGTTGAAAATAACATCAAATTTATTTGAGTAAGAAATCCGAACTTTCAATAAACATAAAAAAAAGGAATTTTTACTAAAGTAATTATCATAAAATAATTTTGAATAAATATATTACATGTCCACTGAATTGTTTAATCCATAATTTTTGTTAATGAATTAAAACTATGTGTTATATTTTCGTACATTTTAATATGAAATTATTTTATAATATAATATTTGTCGTTTGACACTAACCCCGTAAACATTTTGAAAAGTTTTCCTAAAGTCATAAACTAACAAGTGAAAATGTTTAAGTGTTTTTAAAATATTTGTATTATGTACGTTATGATTTTTTAACTTCCCGCTAAGAAAATTGAAAATTTTCCAAAATCGGGAAGTTATTGGTTTCACCCCGTTTTTCGAAAATCGAGCATTCATCAGATCTCGACGTTTTGAGGTCCTAGGAATCTTCCCTGACCACTCCCGAGAGGGTGTCACCCTGTTTGTATGTGTGTGTGTATGTAAGTATGTGACCCGCTTATAACTTTTGAACGGCTTAACCGATTGGATCCTACCAAACGGCGTGATAAAGAGTTCCATCAAACTTAGATTTCCTGAAAATTTCAACTAATTCGGACCGGTAGGTTCTGAGAAATTTCGAAAAAACTAAGAAATAAATTTTTTTCAAATCAGGTTCTTTTGGAATAACTTTTAAACGGCTTTACCGATCAATTCCAAAATCTAATCAGCTTTTAACCTTGAAAAACGACGTCGATTGCTACCAGTCCGGTCAAAATCAATTAATTCGTTCGTGAGATATCGTGAACGAAAGAAAATAAAAAAAGTGTTTTTTCTCAATTTCTCCGAAACTTTTCATCTGAAAAATTTTTGTTGTTGATTCTTTCAATGGACGTAAAAAACTGCATCGATTGCCGCAAATCGCATAAAAATCGGTTGATTCATTCAAAAGTTATGGCAGTTCAAAATTTCCAAAAATAGTGTTTGTTGTAATTAAACTTAGCGGAAAGTTACATGGATGGCCTTTAGGGTCAACCGTTTTCCAAATTTTTTTATTATGTACACAGAAAGTACATAATACGTATCATATAAAATATTCATTCATTTTCAGGTTTCGACAATTTAACTAAAGTTATAACATTTTTAGGGCAGTAAATGTAAAATGTAAGTTGCTGTGTGTTTATTTTTTTTATTATTTTTTTTTTTTTTCATTTTTCCAACAAAGTTATCTTCCCATTAAATGTTTTTGAATTTGCAATAAGTCTTTTTTATTATTCGTAGTTGACCCAAGTTTTCTGAGGCTTATGAAGGTTTTATACTATGTAACAACTGTTGTCAATGTGTCAAATATAAGAAGCACTATACAAAATGAAGTATACAGAATGAAAATTACGTCTTATATGTTTTGAAAGTATTCAAATTATGTACAGGTAATAGGTAGACTAATCTGAGTAGAAGTAGTGTTGTAATTAAGTATTTAATAATTAAGTAATAGTCAGTAATAATAGTTTTGGTTGACAATGATAGGAAGCGGCCTGAGGAGCAGTGGGTATCGCACATATATGTAGTGCTGTCTGACGCGATGAGTGGCCCGGCCGTGCTTAATTTACTCTGTCTTCAACTAGCCTTTCTGACCAGAGTACATATCGTAACAATTTTTTATGGCAAAATAAGCTTATTTACAACTTTGTCGCTTAAAAAACTTCTCTATCCAAAAAAATATAAAAAAATCTCACAGACCAAATTTTTCATGTCACGATTTAAAAACCACTTATAAGTTTTAACTTTAACTTGTAAGGTAAATTAGTAATAAAATTATTTTACAACTTTAAATTGCACCATTACTGTCCAACACTAATGTTTTGTCTTCATGCGAAATTTCGAAATGTTAACTTCATCGTAAGTTGGTCAAACGATAATGTATTTGAAAAACGCGCATTAAAATTGTGTAAGTGTAAATGCTGCTTTTTACGCTTTTGGCCCCCACCAAGATGGCGGAGTTGGCTTCTGCTGATGTATTGCTAGGTAGTGCCCATGGCCTATCTAGGTTTTATACTGTGTAATCATTGGTGCGAAAGTGCTAACGTCGTCAACGTGATAGACTCAGACAAAGCATAATCACCCCCTTCGAAGTATATATAAGCCCGCCCTCGTGCTATCGACCTAACACGTTAACCGAGAAGTATTTTCACACGAAGAAAAGGAAAAGGTTTTAAATAAAATATGTAGGTAATAATCACAACAACATACAATATTTTTGTAAATAATAAACCTGCATGTTTGATGTTTAAAGTTGCAGTCTTTCTTTCTCTTTTAAAAGATGATAAAAAATTAGTTTAAACTTAAATTTTGCATGTTCTTTTGAGTATGATACTTCATAGCATTCTCCTTTACTTAATTACAATGTTACCAACAGATAGTTAGGCTATGTAAAGAATGTCCTATACTTAAATTAATTAACTTTCATTTCAATTTAGAGTAAAAATAATGTCTAATCACTACCAGGTATAAGACCGTGAGGTGGGATTGCTTATGAGTGGAGAGGGGTCATCTAGAGCCAACAAATTTGCGTTTTCAAAGATTTTTTTTTAGGGGCCTCCATTCTTGTACCTGCTTGGGGGGCCAATTAATGTAGTTACGATACAGCTTACAAGCAGACTTTTTAATCGTAATTATATATTCAGTTTTAAATTATCTATTCTAAGTAAAAGCGAGAAAAAGGTTTTATATTCAATTCGTAACAAACAAAAGTTAATTATCGGTTATTATGAAATTAATAACACAGTATTACTTAAGTAGCATGAGGCACATTTCGTCGTGTTTTTTTTTCTTTTTTTATGGGAATGAGTAGTTTTTTTTTTGCTGTCGGCAAGTTACAAAAACAAAATACACAATAATTGAATACTTGCATACTACTTACAGTTTAATATATTCATAGCGAATTTAAGAATCAACGTATACAACAGCTACACCATCATGATGTCACTTAATTTACTATAGTTATCAAATTGCAAAAATATCATTATTGCAATAATACAAAATAACAAACATGAAGAATACAATTCTTAATAACAGCTGTGACATAATTTCATCCACCGAGTACACGCTCGTCTTGGTTCTCTGGGTATAGCATAAAAATGCTTTATGAAGTTTGACTAAACTGTTAAAACCCTAGAACTGGCATGGTTAAAGCTAAAATTGGCCAGCCCGTTTTTAGCGTTTTGCAAGCATATTTTTAAAAATTCGTCAAAAATAGTGAATGAACCCCAATCCAAAAGTGTTCAGTAGCTTTTTTGTAGAAGAAACTTCAAAGAATTCAAATATGCCACTAAAAATTAGTTTATTTTGAAATTGTAAAAGTTATTAGCTCAAGAAACAAAAAAATGTTCAGTAAAGAAAGGAAAAAGTTCAACTATAGGCCTACATAAAAAGTAGTAAAAATTTGTTGTAATTTTTTTCATAAATGTAAAAAAGTTTAGTAATTTAGTTATAAATAGAACTGTATAAAAACATTTATCAATTTCAAATTTTTTATTTTGAAAAAATTAGTTTTTATGTTCCAAGTACACGACTGGTAACAAACCTAGGCCTAGATTGTAACGTCATTTACTAATATATGCTTTGCCCAAAAATGAAATATTATTATAACAAAGTGTAGAGGATAAATCAAAGAAAAGAACGGTATACTAGTCTTTCCTTAGTTCACAAAAGTGTTTGAGTTATATTTATTTGAATAACAAAATGACATCAATCTAATGAAGAGTCTGCAGTCGATATGCTACGGACAGCATGCGTTATATAAACACCGTGGGAACCCACGCGCTAGACGTTCTTACTAGAATGCCCTAATTATGTACTTTCCACTGCTGTCTAGAAGAACAAAAAACCGGTTATTTCTGGATTACTTACCACTGTTACAAACTTCAGACTTTGCTCTACAAAATGGTGTAAAGAAATCTGTCAAAACATATGGCAGTGCCTTCACAATATCCGTTGACAAATGGGCTGTTTCATTGTTTGAGAAACGTCCAATCGCAAGGGTTTACAGTAATTGTTAGGAAAATTACTAATTTTATAGTGACATCTGATTGGAAGACACCAACAGAAAGATAAAATCTTGACGAATCCAATGGTATCGTTATAATTGCCAAAGAAATATTAGTTTAGATGGTCTTAAACGTTGAAGAAGTGGAAAATAACAGTACAAAATTGTATGAAGATTCGCGCACGTAAAGATCTGTAGACCGATGTGCATATTTTAAAACAATGATTACGTATGTAAATATACGTTTTACGAAAAAGTTGTAAATACAAAAATTAAAGTTTAATTCATTTCCTTTCCAATGGTGCCAGTTTTATAACGATTAAATGATTCTAAGTGGGTGAAATTATCGATAATGCAAATATATGCAAATTTTCGCTAATGTGTGAAATTGTTGCGTTCTGCCCCTGAGAGAGGGCCATGCATGGCCTTCTGCCAGTTCCACGATTTATATATAAATCAAACCAGTAAGCATAAATAAAGTTTTGAATAAATAAAACTATATAGAAAATTCAGTGACAACATTATATTGGATGGTTTATATTAACTATTTAAATTGTATTTCGGGATTAATATATTTTGTAAACATATGAAATATAATGGATTAATGTCGGTGTTAAGTTTATTATTTTATAGATGAGCCTAATAATAATTTTTGTTCTGTTGAATGGTTTCAAAATTTTTTTTAAACAGTCTAATCTAACAATTCATACTTTGGTGAAGAATGTTGTTATTTAGGCTTAAGGACATTACACCCGGACGAACATATATTGTGGTTTAGCATTTATGTTTCAAGTCAGCACAGTTTTTAAATGTTAAATAGTAATAATTAGATTTCGTGACCTTACTTTAGGCAGTTTCACCTCTCTCTCCTTCTCTCTCTCGGGTTAAAGTTTGTCTTTATAGGAGTCAATATATCTTGCGGTGATGTTAATGGTGTAGCTGGAGTGACGTCAGCCAAGGTTTTCACTTTATTTTTTTTTTTTTTTTTAGATAAATAACAGGTTTTAAATACTGACAATTTAATTTAGGACCTGACTACTTGAAACTATTACGTTAACATATTTAAATAAGAGATACCTTTATGCCTTGTGTATTTATGAACATATCTGTATTATTTGTCTGAAAATAGGAAACATGGATTGAACATCGACAAAACTAAAACATTTGATTTAGCTCATCTTCCCTCTTAACAAATATAGACTGAATATGCTTTAATAGACATCAGGGATGCATTTTAGATATTATAAAAAACATATAAGACGATGCCGTTCTACTCGATTAAAGGACGGATTTTTCAACATTTCATTACCAACGACATTTCCTAGCTTAGTTGTATGTTTTGACGCCACCAGTTAGTATAAAACAGCTGTTATTGCGAAGATGTTTTATCAAAGGGAAAGCACTTTATTGCTATCCTATATATTGAAACACAAAATTAAAAATCTTCCGGAAGAACGTGTGAGACTTCCACCGGACCGATTTACACGCGGGTAGAGTCAAATGAAAGGGCATAACCCCTATATTTGCACATGTTACCTTAGATTTTGGTATCTGGTCAGTAACCATTTAAAAAACGAGATTAAAAGTTTTCTTATAGCAATTTAACATGAGATAAAATTTCAACTTTGCACTTCTTTGAAGAGTTTACTTGAGGTTTCCCCTGAACCGCTTTACACGCGGTTTGTTTTAAATGAAAGATCAATAATTCTATATTTGCACAATTTACGTACATTTTTGAAAAAATATCACTTAGAATGTGATAAAAGAACTTTTAAGGAGTATTTTATCATCATTTATGCTTTCCTAACCAGCTGATTATTAAAATACTTGATTGTGCATCTAAGAACAGACAATGTAGAAAAAGGAATCAGATGGCTTAGAGAAAATCATTAGTGGCCAGAATCTTTCAAAAAATTCATAGAATCAAGTTGGACGTTAAACACATAACGTCTGACAGCTGACTAATAAATAAGCAACATTATAAAAATTATAAAACGACAATTAATTGAAAGATAAAACTTATATCATTTAAAGATATGCACAAAAACATAAATCATTCGTGTATGTTGCCGCTAAGGCAGGTAAAATAAATTAAACATAATTTTAGGTTAGGCCTAGACTAATTAAACAACTACTTGAATGTATTTACATTCATTACCATAGCAACCAATTGAATAAAATAACAGATAAAACAGTTGATTTTTATGTCCAGCTTTTAGTACAAAATAATATTTTAAGTTAGGCCTATACTGAACCAATACATATTTCAACACACACAAACCAATAAAAACTTGCGTTAAGGAATTTAAAAATAAGAAAAAACTGTGTTACATCCAAATTAAAAATAAATAAGACATATAGTAGTCCTATTTATTGATAATATGCGGTAATTGATAGTGAGTAACTTTTTGGTTAGGTTTTTGATTAAGTGTACACCTGAGCCTTACTGGTTCTTTTAACTTTTATTATAACTGTTGTTATAAAATATACGAAATAATTTCATTTGAACATTTAATATTATTTACCATCTTAATTTTGAGGTTAGGACCCCAAATAATTTTCTAAATGGTTTCTTAACAGACATGATTGGCTGTGGTTCGGATTCCACGTAAAACTGTCCCGTCTTCATTAGCCTTAAAGTGCAAAACAGCAGGACGTTAAAAAAGTGTTGAGGTTATTATTAATACTACACCTTTATTATAAATAAAACAGAACATATGTTTTTAGAAGGTTCCAACGGGGGTTAGCGTGTGGAGCACGCAGGGATCTCTCCTAGTAATATAATTATAACGTCATTGCTATTGTGTAAATATCTTACTTAAGTTGGGGCATTAAGTAGTAAAGCAAACAAAAAATAAAATATAAAGAATTGCAAACTGTTCTTGTCTCTTTCCGGCTACTCTTCTGTCCTCTTCCACACAGTTTATGACATACATTGTTTCTAAGGACGCAATTATATAAAACAAAACTGTCCTCAAGACAAGAATGCCATTTAAGACCATTCATCTGTCAGTACAATGTGTGCCCTTTACATGAGTAGTTCCTTTCTTGTCTTACAATACTAATAAATGTACATTTTAAATCCAACTACGAATTATACAATGTCACATTTAATTATTCTATGTTTAGTTATGTACTCAGAAAGTACTGAACTTATTTTAATTACAATTGTTTTATTGCTGTTTAATGTATACTGTCGTGAATAAAATATACTTAATAGTTTTATAGAATATTTAACTTTAGGTTCTAAATATATTTATAATAATTATCTCTTAATTATTTGTACATGTACTATCCGATTGAAATGGTACTTTGATATAGTGATAAGCTTTTAGATTTAATCTAAAAAAAATAAATACAGGACATTATTATGCATATATTGCTTTTTTCATGACCATAGGCCTACAGCGAAAATGTATGATTCCCCGAAAATCGATCAAAACGTAAAATATCATAAATTTACCCGGTTAAAATCCACGTGGAGCATTTTACAGTGAAGTAATCTTCTGTCCTTACATCATTTGAAAGCGAAGCGAAGACGTTCATAATCCGAGGCCGCAAGGTCAATGTGCAAAGTGAGTTTTTCTGCTGCGAGCGGAACAAAGCAACGCATGAGTCGGGGCTAGAGGCTGAGGTACAAACAAATTCATACAAAGAGGCAGCTATTCAGCGCCTTCGTTAGTAGACCGATTTCCCAAATATTTTGTTTAAACTGTAAAACGTATACGCTTAATTTTGATAATTCGCTCAACAAATGTCAGCGGTTCAGCTGCGTGATCTGGTTATTCCATTGTATTCAGTAAACTAGCATATATGCAGCGCAGTTGGTTCTGTAATTCATTTTGTCTCAAACGCTTCTTCTGAATGTTTGGTTCATATCCTTTAGCATGTGGCACACAATACAAATAAAAGCAAAATAAAACATAGCCTATATCGGTTATAATGTTTGCAGCCTTAAATATACAAGTTTTAATCCTTGATTTATATTCAACTAAATACCCTTCTAAGTTATCCGTTCTTGTAAGTTAACTTACTTAACAGAGATGTAGATTTGATCAAGTTTGTGTTTGGATAATCTAATACAAGGCTTTGTATCGAGATACAACGTTCATTAATGTCCTTGCAGATGTTAGGTTAGTATTCGAAACACAGATCCTACGTTATTGTCTCTTGGTAATCCACCAGTAATTAGATTGTCTAATTAGAATCTACACATAGATTCCATCTCGGTTATCGTTGACATAAACTTTTACGAATAAACAAAAAAACACAAACACATTTCAGAAAACGTATTTTAAAAGGGTTTTTAAAATTTTCGTCTATGAATTACAACAACAACAAAATTTAATTTTCGAATTTAAAAAATTCATATATGATTAAATTTTTCAACTGTTGCAGCCGGCATAGTACATTTCAAAATATGGAATTCACCTACGTGTTTTCAGACATAATTTATTAAAAATATAATTAATTATGACTAAACAAACTTTAAGATTACATTTAAAATTTAAGCGTTAAATTTAAGCTTCGGTGCTGGATGCCACGGTAATCTTCTTGTCTATATATATAAAGCTGAAATACCACTGACTGACACACTCATCAAAGTATCTCGAAAACCATACCTCCTGGGAATGTGAAATTTGGTACACATATTGCTCATAGGACCTATGGGTGCACTAAGAAAGGATTTTGAAATATTTCGCGTTTAGGGGTTGAAAAAACCCCTAAAACCATAAATATTGTTTGTTTTATATTTCAAAAACCATATGGCCTAGGAACGTGGAGTCTGGCACACATATTGCTCATAGGAATTAGATTTGCACTAAGAAAGTCATTTTTAAATATTTAGCGTTTAAGGGTTGAAACAACCCCTAAAACCATAAATATTGTTTGTTTTATATCTCAAAACCCATAATGGAGTAGGAACGTCGAATTTGGTACACATATTACTCATAGGCCCTAGAGGTGCACTAAGACAGGATTTTGAAATATTTCGCGTTTAAGGGTTGAAACAACCCCT
>JAGFPH010007051.1:10556-48942 GCA_018207615.1 Philaenus spumarius | reverse complement strand
TACCAGGATATACAACATTACATAAAATATAATTGTATTGGAAAAACAAGTAACGACTCACTGACCTTCTTAGGAAAAACAAAAAAACTATTAGGAATATTTGTTATTGTAAAAGAACTGAGGGAAAAGCAAAATTCGGTTTATAAAATACTAAACCTTGCACAAGTATATACTAAGACTTAAACACGGGTCGTGTAAAGGGCACTCATTCTGACAACTGGGCTTAAGCGTTATTATTGTCTTGAAGACTGCTTTTGTGAAATTTAATTGCGTCCTTAGTTACATGTGGACTGAGTGAAGAGAGAGGGGAACAGGAGTCAGCATACAAGTTTTTAATTACTTGCAACAATACCAATACAACAGCCGTAGAAAGAAATTTAAATTATAATGAAATACATCATTAGTTTTGGGATCAATAGTTTAACTCCGAAAAGTACAAACTTTTCGAAACAGACTAAAAAATCTGTTAAATCGAACAGATAAGAGTTAACAATTCAACAAACCCAAGATTCCTTATAAATAAATTGCAAATTCAATTAATTAAACAATACGAATACATAATACATGAGGGAGGGGGGGTCGGAGCATGCGAGAGAAAGGGATGGCTCCAAAAACAATTTGTATTGCTTTTTACAATTTATTTTCGGAATTATGTTTTTAAGTTAAATTTTCGAGAAGATCTTAAAAATAAAATGTCATCCAATTTATATACTATATTATTCAATACCCTAAAAAAAATTTAAACTGTATCCCTATTAAATATTTATTTAAATCAATTTCTTTAGTAAAACATTTACAACAGGTATGTGTTATTAATTACAATTAGTTATCGGATTATTCTGTTTGTTAAAATGCTTTTAGACCTGCGTTATGATCTAAATAAAGTACCCTTTTAGCTAGAAAACAACTTTGGAAGATATGTTTCTTGGTATGTAGTTAGTTAATAGAAATAAGAGAATAAACTAACAGAAGACAACTCAATTACTTTATTGTACTTATCTAAAATAATATACACTTTACTGTACTTACAAGAAAGCATAAATCATATCTGCAAGTCTATATATAATCTGTATAGATATAATATATAAATATATACTTTATATATTACAAAAAATAATCACAGATTAACATAACAGCCCACACATGTTTTCTTTTTCTTTTAAGTTTTGGCATCCTAAAACAAGAAAGAGTATAATTAAGAAACAAAATCAGATATATCTCAATACTCTCTTTCAATGTTGTTAAAGTATATACAGTAAAATTTGTCGGGATAACAATTATATATTTTTTAAACTAGTAAGGAGTAAAAAAAAAAAAATAATAATAATAATAATAAAAAATAGAGAACAAAAAATCACTTAATGAATCAAGTACACAAATTGATTAGTTATCAAAGAATAACACCATGTGGAAGGAAATATTGCTTGTTAGTATAAGCTAGTTTATAAAATCTTCAAAACTTTTAAAGTAATTCAACCACTTCTTCTCATTTGTAAATGCAAACTACTACCCTCTTTTTTTACAAATTGTAGTATATAGATAAAATCAATAGAAATCTTTCTTCTTCTTCCTTAAGATTGACCTTCCATAAGATTAACATTGAAACTTTGAGGGCCACTGGGGCGTATCCCTGAGGACCGATGTAAATTATAATGGGATTCTGCTCATCTACTCAGGACACTACCTTTCTAACGGTATGCGCGAATTTCTCCTGCGATGCACACAAGCTGAGAAAAAAGGACGACAAGTTTTGTGCTTGCCTATTATTATATAATAGGCACCACCGAAGTAAAGCAAACGGTGGTTGGCTCGCTTCCAAACTGACGGTATATGACGAGATATCTGGTCTCCGGCTGTGGCTGTTTTGCATAATTTTACTAAGGTAAAATATATATATATATATTTACTAAAAAAAAACCAGTAAAAAATAAAAATAAATTTTTAGTAAACAACCTTGCATTAGTTAGTCAAAAAATGTAATTTAATAATAAATTTGTGTCTTAATATAATGTTTTTTTTAACCTACAGTCAATTCTGATTAGAAAAATAACATTTTATACAAAATTCTGTGTAGAAATAAAAACTGTGTGAAAACACCCAGGAAAATCGTTTTTTTAGCCCGGTCAGGTATTAAAAAAACTTTAAATGAATGGGTTAAGTTATTATTGTCTTTTAAAATTTAAGGCATGCTGGTTTTAGTGTGGTTTAATTGGTGCTGGTTTTGTTTATATGGGTAGCTGTTTTTTTTTTGCAAATCGTGAAAATAAGTATGAAATGCCCCTGGTTCAACATTTAATAGTTAATGTTGTTTTTCATTTTTAAAGTAGTATTTAGGCTACAGTTTTAAAAATTCAACAGATTACCCCATATCTAAATCATAAGAGATACTAATTTATCATATTATAATTAATTTATGTAATAAATGTGTAAAAACATATGTTATTATACAGCTAACACATGTAAAACATTGTTGTTAACGTTTTTTGTCTTTAAAAATATACTCCAAGTTCATAATCTAAAAGACCTTAACTCCTTTTTTTTAGTTTTATTATTGCTTTTACTGTTAAATGTCTTGCTAAACATATGGATAATCATAATTATTAATCAATACCATTAATTTAAGCCAGTCTTTAATACAATCATGAAGATTTAAAAGTTCAAACATGATTCTGATATAAATGTGTATTCCTGTAAAATTTGGTTTTCGGAGTTAATGCTATTTAAATTATGAGGGCAGTACAGGACACTACCTTTCTAACGGTATGCGCGAATTTCTCCTACGATGCACACAAGCTGAGAAAAAAGGACGACAAGTTTTGTGCTTGCCTATTAATATATAGATTTATGCACTATGGGAGACCCCTGCGTTCTCCGCACGCCAACCCCCAATGGTACCTTCTAAAAACATATATGTTATGTTTTATTTATAATAAAGTTGTAGTATTAATAATAACCTCAAAACTAAGATGGTAAATGTTGTTAAATGTTCAAACCAAATTATTTCTTATATTTTATAAAAGCAGTTAATAATGGTTAAAAGAACCAGCAAGTTTTTTTACACTTTAAAACCATAACCTAAAAGGTGGAAATACAAAAATAATTGCTTCAAATTTTGAAATCAGCTGTTAATGGAAATATTAAAAGCAGCTATGTTATCTGTTATTTTATTCAATTGATTGTTATGGTATTAAATGTAAATACATGTGTTGATTTATCATTCTAGACATAACCTAAGATTTTTTTCCGACTAAATTTACAAATATATTGAAATAAAAAAGGTTTTTACCGAAATTAATTATAGCCTATGTTACTCAGGGATCGTGTAGCTTTTTATTAGTAAAACTATTTTTTCAATCGGTTCAGTAGAGCCAGAGATTAAATACAAACAAACAAACAAAAAACTTTACCTCTTTATAATATTAGTATAGTTTTTTCCTATATTTTAATATATATTCTGCTATTCGGAGCGAAATCCAACCAATCAAAGAATATAAAAATTGGTTCAGCCGTTCTAGACTTATAAGTAGTCTAACAAACTTTTTTTATATATATTATATGTATATTATAAATATATATGTAGATTATATTTTTCGTAAATTAAATTTTAAAGAGCTAATATTTTTATTTGGCTCTGCATTTATATAATCCATTAAATTCAAAATATTACGATAGAATAAGTGTTTGGGAAAACTTAAAAACTGGAATATTTTTCTAATCCATCGAATTGGATATTGTATTTTTCAGTGAGTTTGATATTGATGTTAATTTCGTTATTATAATTTGAAAGATTACATCGAATTGTTATAGTATGTATTTTACATACAAGAAATCTCCATTATTATTACAGGAATTTCTAAGTATTGATTAGTTACATATGTCTGCAGTCCGGGATTTAAGGGCACATGTGGAGGACATATTGTGGACACACTAGATTCATATAAATTCATTAGATTACATTTCCTACGTTTTGTTGGAGTGATGTGTAATAACAAAAAATGAAACAACCATTATTATTCATTATGTAATTTTCAAACAGTACTATTTTTTAGACTTAATTAACGATTCCCAAAACTAACGATGGTAAATTATTATATGAGTAAAATTTTCTTTTAAAGTGCTACAGCTAATTATATTTAGTTTTACTTAAAATAAACATAACCTATTTAATAATCTTGAAAATCTTGGTTCTTGACAATACGTTTCAGAAAATTTTTAAAAGGTTTGAATATTTATGATGATTTAAAATGGTATCTCACCGTTATATATATATATATATATTACAAAATTCTAATAATTTTGTAACAAGTTTGTAATTTTTTTATATTTGGAACATAAACGGTTTAGCTTACATTAAAACTATGAATGATATCACTGTTTCTCCTGTATCTATTGCAGAGTAATTCGACAGTGACGAGGTCAGATGAAAGGTAATTTATTAAGAATTATGTTTATTCCTTTTGATTTAATGTTTGAAACTCTAAAAACAATCCGAATCGGACAAATATACCTAACTGATCTATAAGGATTAATTTTCTTAATTTAAGAATTAATAGTTTAATATTACTACTTAATATTATTAATTTTATTTTGTAAAATGGAATACTCAAATAGTACAGTGTATATTTTAGTAATTTTCACCCAGTTATTTCAATTATCTCGAAATTGGTGGGGCAGGCATGCTGAGCGAAAGAAATAGTAACGCCAAAGTTATTTTAAGTTAAGTGGTTTAAATCTTTTTTTTTGTATTAACATAATATTATGGTGATGCTTTTGACATAAGTTTTTCTTTTTATTATTCTTTTTATATGTTAATCTTTAGTAATTTTTACGAAACATTTAAACTAAAGTTAGTTCAGTAAGTTCTGATAATAATTGTTAGAATAAAATATAGTTATTATTGTTTATGTTCGCCATACCGACTGTTGTTTATTAAGTAAACTTGTTGACCTTACCGCCCAATAATCCAATTTTAAATGTCCAACGACGGCCGTTTCGTCTATTCAGCCATTCTCAAGTTAAGGACCATTGTCCTTCGTTATTAGTAAAAATAAAACACATACTACTCTGAAAAACACTTATACATACGAGTCCACAATTGCAAAGTCAAGTTAATAACCACATGGACATTAAAATGTGCAAGCGTTTAATTTGTATATAAACGTATTATATATTATCATATTATATATTGTATTATATATTATTAGCACCACCTATTTCATTTCCAGATGAACAAGTCCCTACGATAGAACAACCTGAACCTGGGCTAGGATCCGCCGCCTTCAAAGAACCTCAGCCAGGACCCCCTAAACGACAATGAATAATATAATAATGTAATATACATATAATCATAATATGTAATATATAAAACAATATAATAATATGAAATATTTTTCAAGATTTTCTTTGTAATCTTAACTTTGTGTAACTAAATTTGTAAAATTTCGGACTTCATATAACTTGAACATTAGGCTATTATATTTAATTTTTGAAAAACATTATTTGTACCTTCACATATGCCATCTAAATAAGATATATGCAGAGAACATGAAGGAATTCACCCGTTTACAACGTTTAATATGTTAAATTGAAGTTTTGGAGTGGAAAATGTGGGTTTTCGGGGAGACAGGCGAAATACGCCAATTTTCAATTAACGCTTGAGCCCGAACGATACGTCGGAGAAAATTACCTATGAAATAAATTTTTTAGTAAATTTTATGTACATTATTTTTTAATGGGAAGTTATTTACGAAAATTTGATAGTTTTCGAAAAGTTGATGTCAAACTCATGATTTTTACATGTTTTTGAATTTTTTTCAATGATTTATCACGACATTTTGTAGGCAAACCTCAGATTCGGATTCAGCACCCCAAAAAACATATAAAATGGAAGAAACCAAAACTACTCCAAAATTTCCTTGCGACAAACACAATTTGGATGGACTAGTTGCCAACCTGAAATTTGACCGGATTATGTAGAGGATATAGGCCTACTATAGTTCAGTCAATCTGTACATCCATAGATGCAAAAGGCCGGGTAGTTCTATTTTTTGGAATGTTGTATATATGTAGCGGCACTATTTAAAATTCCAAGTTCTCGACCTCTGCGTTGCTCCGGGCGCCTCGCCATCGGCGACGAAAAACCCCACCTTTTTTAAGAACTGGAGAGAGATCACGAGGGTTGACCGCATGGGGAACAAATAATAAAGTATTCAAATGCGAAGAAACTTTTTTTTTTCGAAAATTACCGATTTTCGAGAGCGTATATCTCATCAATGGTTGCATATAGCAAAAATAATATAGGTGTGAGAAATGTAGAGAATTTCGTCAGCTTTAATTTCGTATACGTATGTATTTTTTGTAGGACCAACCACTACTAAGATATAGGCACACAATAAAAAAAATGGACCTTTAACCCCCTCCCCCTCTTTCGGCACCCTTAAGGTCAACGACATTTAGTATGTTATACTACTAAGTACCCCAAACAATGTACCATAGTTGGTCTTTCCGCTTATTGACTTTCCTTCTAGACCCCCTTTTGGGCATTCGTTGACTAGGCTATTAGAAGATACGTTCTTTAGGACAAAGTGCCCATTAAGTCCCCTCAGTTACAACAACACATTTAAGTTCATTGCAGGGTGTTGTACTAATTGGTTCAGATAATCTATATATTATCGATCGAATGAAAACGGTATGTATTTTTATTTATATTGCATTACTTTTCCGAATATCAACAGGATCGGTTTATATGCTATGGATTAGACATTTTTAGTTTATCTGTCTTTATTAATTAAAATTTACTTTGTATCCCCTTTTTTAAATAGTTTACTTTATATTGTTATGCTATTTATACAAATTTTAAATTATCTCCAAGTTTCGTAACCATTAATGTCTGTGGTGTAGTAATGGTCTCGCTTGAATACGTACAGACATGTATCCTTATTATATTAAAACACTAATGTTGATTTTTGTAGTTCTATGCAATTTTAATGTTAATACTATACAGGGTGAGTTTTAAATGTCCCCCCCCCCTAATTTTTCCGCATTTCTTAAGATATCGACTCAAAACCACCGCCGAACATCATTGATTAGTTTATACTTTCTTTTTATGAGGTTCAAATTTTTGGCCGCCATCTTGGATCCGCCATATTGAAATTAACTTTTATTTTTTAAATGTAAATGTAAGGTTGTGACCCATCATTTCAAACAATTTTTTTCCGTAGAACACGATGCCGCAGTCGGTTTTTAATTATCTGCTTTCGTTCTCGAGATATTAACAATTTTGTAAAAAAATTCAATTTTCAAAAATCCCTTGTTTAATTCAATTTTTTTTTTTTTTTAATATCGACCCTTTATCATTAGATATCACAGTTTGGTAGTAGCTTATAGATTTTTATTAAGTTTTAAATTTGTACTGCCATCTTCAGTAAATTTGTTTGATTTCAGTGTATTAACAACTTTTCTCTGCGAAACTGAAGATGGCAGTAAACATTTATAACTTAATAAAAATCCAAACTGTGATATCTGATGATAAAGGGTCGATATTTAAAAAAAAAAATTGAATAAAACAAGGGATTTTTGAAAATTTTAATTTTTACAAAATTGTTAATATCTCAAGAACGAAAGCAGATAATTAAAAACCGATTGCGGCATCGTGTTCTACGGAAAAAAATAGTTTGAAATGATGGATCACAACCTTACCTTTACATTTAAAAAATAAAAGTTCATTCCAATATGGCGGATCCAAGATGGCGGCCAAAAATGTGAACCTCATAAAAAGAAAGTATAAACTAATCAATGATGTTCGGCGGTGGTTTTAAGTCGATATCTTAAGAAATACGGAAAAAATTAGGGGGGGGGGGACATTTAAAACTCACCCGGTATAAACGTTTTGTGAAAAAAGACCAAGTAGAAACAAAATCAAACTGACTTTTGTGGTCATAAATTATAAAATACCCATTTTCAGAAGACTACAAAATAAGTAATATTTAACTATTTGATAACCTGTTCAATACTAACTCTTTTAAGTTAATATTGCAATTAATTCATTAAGACCATTATATATTACATAACTATTTCTACTTTAGTTGTTGTACTTTTCAAAATCTTGTCAGATATAAAAATAATTAATTCTGGAAATGTATGTTTTTAACTTGTATAGTGTTTGTGTCGAGTACGATGTGTGTGTACTAAAAACAAAAGTGTTTTCCTGCAACTTTAACGACAATAACTCATTTAGTAAAACATATAAACGTCCTCACGTTTAACACATTAGGTTTACGTTGTCTAAAGCTGCAAAGTAACTTTTCTTAATAAGATTGGAAACATAGAAGTGGTTGTCTCTAAAGGAGCTCTCCTGAAAACAATGTAAAAGGTGTATTGTTATTTCAACTAGCACAGTGGTAATGAAGAGTTGTCCTGGGAATATTGCACTGGAAATGATGGAACAAACATTTAGCAAGTTAGTTTTTTTTTTACTTTAGAAAGTAAGCTAGTTTTGAAAGTGCATATTGTATATTGATATCAGAATTGAGGTTAATGTAACAAAATAACTCTATATAGATTATTTGAGATAAATAATATAGACATCTTTTATGATATAAAGTAGTTGGGATTAAAACATATTTAAGAATTTTAAAATTATTTTTATTTATCAGAAAAAATGCTATTGTACTTAATTCAAGAGATATTATTTTCGTTGTGCAAGCTTATCAGTACAAATTTAATTCTAAAACTATTATTATATTTTTTGTTTCATTTCCTGTCTTTCTGTCATAGATACTTTTTTCGATTTTTAAATACTTTAATTTAATAAATAATTTGATTAGGCATCATTTAGGAGGTGTCTCTATATTATTAAAAAATTACTTAAATTAAACAAATTTAGCTTTCAGATTTCATAAAGTTTAATATATAATTCAACATATATTTATTTTTACTCAACTGTTGCGAGATATGAGCTGAAAATTATAATTCATCGGTTAAAAAGAAAAACTTGTAAGATATATTAATTATAACGATTTATAAATCAATTTTTTTTTAAATGTAACATGCTTTTTTAATATTTGAAAAAAATCTTTATTTGCATATAGAACAAACTATTTGGTAATTTGATAATAATATAACTACCTGATTTCTTATACTTGTTAAAAGAAAATATTAGGTTATTTAGTTTTAAATATTAATACGTATAATAAAATAAAATAAAATTAAAATCACGCGCTCTTATACATTTTGGTAAACAAGCTCCAATTTTCTACTTTGCAAATTCTTTGTATGAATAGTTTCTATTAAAATAATTCATCTGAAAAAAGGGATAAAAAAAATAGAAATCAGTGCCTAAAATAATAATTTTTCCTGGAAATAATACAAAATATTTCCATCACGGCTTTAGTTAACTCTGGTTAAGAATACTTTTACTAGAAAGAATTCCATAAAGGCAAACATTTAAATTATCAAACTTAGTTTCCTTTACTTTAGATAAAGTAGATATTTTAACCAATATGAGGAAAAAGTTTTGTATGGTAGAAAACCAAAAACATGGATTTGAGATAGAACATTAATGTAAACTTCATATAATAAAATTGTGAATAAGTGTATGTTTAAAAAGGAGCTAGCAATACAATATAATCTGTTACAAACATTATGAACTAAATTATTAATTCAATTCATGTATACTTTTTCACAATTTGGTTCATATTACTACTTCATTATGTCTTTTTGTGTCCTTTTAAAAAATAAAAATAAAAATAAATTTAAAACTGCAATTTGTTTGATTTGTGTTTCACCATGCATCAAAAACAAATAAATAAAAAATAGAGTTTCATATCGTTTAATACTATTTAACATATTTTTATTTTGAAACCATAGTCGCACGATTTAAGCTACCATAATTGTGATTCTAGTTATGCCTTCTTTAACTTTTCAAATAATCCATCAAACATCTCAAAACTCGATTAACCCTTAGTAAGTACTTTTAATAAAAATAATATCGCTTAAGGCAAAAAAAAACTTTAAAAGTGTACGAAATGCAAATTTATTGATAGCTGACAAAATAATTTATTTTCTAGTTCTAAAGGTATTTTATAAATATAGAATAAAACCTAATATACATAAGGATGGAACTCAAATAAAAACTCCGCCTACAGTAGCTGATTACCTATAACTAGCTTACATTAACGTATTTTAATTTCAAACTTTCAACGCACTACGTATTAATCTAAAACACTACGTAAGCTAATCCATGGCCAATTTTCATAATAATAAGGAGGTAAAATTACCAGGTTCTATTATGTTAAATACATCTCGTGCCTATTTTAGTTTTGGGAAACACTATTGGTGGACATTTGGTCATATTTATGCACTTTGATCCACGTTTGGCGCACTACTTTCATAAATAAAACTTTAGTTAATATGAAGTTGAATACAAAACGTTTAAGTCGTTAACATGTACTAATTTTTTCACAGATTTAATGCTTTTTCAGTTCATGTCTCAAATACAAATTCAAACGTACATATTTCCAACTTTTAGTATAAGCAAATTAAATTTATGACTTGCCTTAAAGGCATTTACCAGAAATAAGAAGTCCATATACATTTTATGTATTCATGTTAGCGTCTTAGAACACAAATTATGCACTTATATTGTATAAGTTCTTACAATAACATTATATTTACACTTGCAAAGAAATTACTATACACAAATGAAGTTGTTATGCAATGTTACTCCTTCTTTTTTAATAAATAAGATTAATCAGGGAATTGTTATAATCTGCTTACACGTCAAAGTAAAACATAATTTGGTTTCAGGTAAGAGATTTTGTTACGTTCAACATTAAGTGATGTGTCGGACTACCTTCTGAGTGACATAGGACAGGTTTCAATTTTTATACTGATAATGTAACAATGCAGGTATATACAAAGGTTATATAATGAAAGGTTATACAAATTTGAGAAAAACAGGCCGTTGTTTAGACCATTAAAGAAATTTCGGCATGAGATCTACAAATTTTGCTTCTTTTACTGTACATAATATGGAGCGCAAATGTTTGTTTGAGTTTACTTACTTTTGTATTTGTCCGTCACGCTACCAATTTAATATGTTTTCAGTGTTTGTGTTTTATGTGTTTATTTATATGTTTGACGACCTCGTAAGAACGACTACGTGTCTGAAGATGGAGTAAATCTCCGAAACGCTTCATATGAGAAGAAAGAAGTCAAGTGACGGACAAATACAAAAGTAAGTAAACTTTAATTGTACGTTGACTTGGATACCGAAAGAAAATGAATCTTAAATTTCTTTGAGTGTTACGATTTAACTCTTAATCAATATTTTACTTCAAAACTTTTACTGATGTTCATCATTTTTGTCAAAGTTACATAGAATGTGTTCTATAGAGCTTTTGTTCAAAAGGAAGTTTTACAGTGACCGAAAAAGAAAGAGTTTTTAACGCTAATGTTTGGAACTAAAAATTGCATTGAAAAAGAACGTTACAGCAAAATGTCTATGTAATACGAGTTTCTTACATTTACTATTTTAACTGAGCTAGTGATAGAACAAGAACTAAAGTGACATGGATAAATTATAATAGAATGCAGAAAAAAATTTGACATTAAAAAGAGTTACATAAAACCAGTTTCACCATATGAGTTCTACTACGGTTTTCTTACAATAAGCATTACGACTATAAACTACTAAGTGAATATACTGTATTAGAAAAAGACAGTATTTTGAAGAAAAGTTGATTTATATTTTTTGTGGTTAAATATATAATCGATTTACTTTGGTCTCTTTATGTTAGTTCCTTGCCCTGTTGAAAATACAAATAAGTAACTTAGAAATACAACAGTTTTTAATTAGAACTTGTTGTTCTTTCTAACAATGCAGTTTAGTAGAAAAGGATTTACAGTTATTCACTACGTCACTTAGTACGAAATAATAGCCTATATGAATGTTTAAGAGTTGATTGTTTTAGTTTAAAAGCCTTAGAAGTACTAGGAAGAGTATTTTTAACATGTTGTAGATAAAATACTGGTGATTGTTAAATAAATAAGCTTTGTTAGTCCTTATCAAACCAACTGGAAAACAAAAGAAATAGCATTACACTTAGGGATGTATTGCATCTTGTTAGATACAAACATATATCTTGAATGAAAATATTGCAGATTTATTATGTTACTTTGCGTAGTAGTTTTTGCGTAAAAGACAGTTATAAAACATGCATTTGAAATATAGGCTAATATACCAACAAACAAAATTATGGCGAAATAAAATAATTGTAAACATTATAATTACAAATGTAATATTAAACAATATTAACTAATTTATAACATATCCGTAGGCCTACACTTACCTTTAGTTTTATTGTATACACAAAAGGTAGATATAATTTTAACTTGACTTCTTAGTAGTGTTTGAGAATAGAAGTAATTTTGCTGTTAGGTTGTATTACTATTGAATTTATGACTTTAATCAAACAAAAAAGGTATCCATATGAAAACCGTCGTTTGACGAGTATATTCATAATCCGTAATATTTTATTTAACAAATTTCGGAGAAATATTTTTCGACTATTTCTCTTTCAAAATTTTACTAGGAATTACACCTATAGGTTAGGAAGGCTTAACTTTGATCTTACTCTTGCACTGTATAGTGCAACCCATTACGTTGAGGCTTTAAATAACTACAAACCACATTATTAGTATCAGAAACTGTGTAGCAGTAAAAATCCCACATTGTACCACAACCTTTTTTTATTATTTTTTAAAACTATTGTTACAATCTTAATCCATAGATTAAATAAGTAATACATATAACATAAATAACATGTGTGAAACCTAGATATTAACTAAGTCCACGTCTAAAAGTTGGATAGCTTCCACGTTCACATATCGATAAAGTCTCTTTTCATGCCGAGAAGCGCAGTCTTGAATTACCTCATTGACACTTTTCAGGTTTATGTCTGCATGAAGGTCATCATTCCTTTTTTACCATCTTGCATTTGTAATTGTACGAATAATACGATTTTGTATTCGCTGTATAATTAATTGATCTGAGGGTTTCGTACATCCCCATAATTCCGCACCATATGTCCAAATAGGTATAATAATTGAAATATACAACAGTCTCTTATGGTAGAAAGCCAATTGGGATTTTCGTCCAATCAACCGATACAGATCGCGAAGTTTTTGTTTTATTTGGATTGCTTTCATACATACATGATGCTTCTAAGTAAGACGTTCTTTAATATGCATTCTAAGATATTTAGCATATTTACTCTGTGGAATTAGTTTGTTATTAAGATAAACTCCAAAGCCTGGATCTATGTGCCGCAATGACAAGTCACTTGAGAAGATTTTAGTTCATTAAATTTAAGAGATACCACAAGTGATGCATGTTTATTGCAACAGTGTATATCCTTCAATATTGTAGATTTTATATTTCAATTTACTCTGTATACCAAAGTACTTCAACGTATTGTTTTTTCCACTCGAGAATATCTTTTCTCCAGTAACTGTAAACAAAAACAATATGTTGCTCAACAATGTATTAATACTATTCAGCATGTCTACAATTTTTTCAGTAACTGCTTTGAATGCTGGATCAATAGATGGTGGTTTGGGGGAAGAGGTAAGAGGAAGGCGTCATGTAACATTGTACTATGTATAAAAGAACCATCAAGTCATTCTATATTATTTAAAATGCAAGGTTCAGAGAAAAAACCAGCGTTATCCGACGTTGTTTGCCATTTTGGTACATTTTGCACATTTTGTAACCTTTATATTTTGGTAAGTATGTTCTCAAAATATAAGTTTGAGTAGTGAAAATTGTACTACAAAGCACTACAAAAGTGAATAGAATGGTCAAAGTCGTAGGTCGTTAGGAAAAAATGTAAGGCCCGAAAACTGAAAAAAGCCTGAACATATCGTGGTTTTTTGATCCCCCTGAAATTTGAAATGAGTTAATCAGGGCGATCTTTTGGATTTAACACTACTGCTTGTTCATAAAACAACACCACAAAGTTTCAGAAAGTTCCGATTTTTTTCCAGCAATCCTCGATTTTTTAATTCATACCCTATTGACCGGACTATAACACGGGTTAAGGTAGGTGTTAACAAATAGAAAATGTAATGCGTAACGGGGAAAAGTGTTATTAATTGGTTGCTATTTAAATGTCAAATATAAAATACGAGTAGCGAAAAAAGCGATACCAAATTGGTTGCTATGGCAATGGATGTAAATACATTTAAGAAACATGTGTTTTGGTTCATCAATTTAAATTAAGTTGATGGATTGGTTCGTCCTGAGTAGTTCAGATATTATCGTCAAGCTCTGAAATTTTAGATTACTCCTAGAAAGTAATTTTATTCTATACCTTTTGCCGAGATACTATCCTTAAGATACTGACGTGTATCTTTAATAATTTAACTCGTCAGTGTTTTAGATTTAATTTGATATATTACGCAATTATTTTAATATGCTTTGATGATAATTCTCAGTTTATTTACAAAAAGAGTTTCTAAAACTTTGAAATGCATTATTCCTACTTTAGGTCTGTTATCGGGCAACATCATTAAAGCCCAATGTCTGTTATTCTGTGACAGCCAGACATCGTTCTTTCATTAGTGATCTGTTTACCTAAAAATTACTGTAAACATATCAAATTACTGTAAAAAATAATAATAAATTTTTACACATTTTTTTAAATTCTCGGACAAATACCAAATAATCTAATAAAACAATAATGCAAATACTGTTAAACATTATATTACATGCAGTGTAAATAGTAAAACTCGATACATAGCTGTAAGCCTAGTGTAAAATAAAAAAAAAAAGTTAACGTGTGCGGTCGTGAACTATGGCCAAATAAAAACTTTTTTAGTAGTAGCATTGAAGAAACAACATAGTATTGTTTCTTCAATGGTAGTAGCGTTGGAAGAGCAACAGCAGTACTGTGGTTAGTAGGGGTGGAAGGAATCTACTTTCCAGACAACTGGAGCAGGAAGCGTACAGTCTAAGTAATAATTATTCCCAAACAGCCACTTGTGAAAAGGCTCTTGCATCACCCAGACCCTAGATATAGATTCATCGTCCAAGATTATAAAATGTAGGAGTGCGAAAGTGTGACTACGATGTACTACAGACAAGAAAAAATTACCAGGTTTCTGATACACTATCGAACCCTAACAAAATTTGCAAAATACTTTGATTTTAATATCGTTTAATCTGTACTATTCGAAGAACACTTGATGTTTGTACGTCACACATGTAACCTGTTTTGTTGTTTATTAACACGTACATCACGAACATTATTTGCACACAAATGATTATTATAATTTATTGCTTTTATCTTTAACAAATTTACAATGAATTATTTTAATACTTTTGGCTGTTTGTTAAATTTAGAATTATTTTAATTCCAACTGACGTACAGTAGTAAAATGTTATCTCTCAAAGTTATATTGTTAACCTTGAATATTTTAAAGTTTTACCAACATTAGCTATTAACACCATCATAACCTATTTAAATACAAAAATCTACAATCGTCATTTCATGATTTATTTGCTGAAGAATTTAATCTGAAACCTAAAAAAGAGCATGAAGATAAGTGGAAAGTTCGAAGATTGCTGACAATCAAAGATTATCCTTCACGGACCTGATAAGGGCGAACAAATGTTATCATATTTTAATATTATATTATTTTAATTCTCTTACTAACTTACACTCCTACTTTATAATAATATTAAATAAGATTATTAGGTCGACTACTTTACAACAAAATACTCGCCCACAGTGTTATTATAATATTAGTCTATTCATTGTAAATTACCAACTTACTCTCTTTTAATATTATATAACATTTAACTCGCCTACTTTACGAACCTACTTACTTTAATATTCTATTATTATTCACTTTTTTACGAGAGAAATCGGGGTTTGAAGGTTATCCTGCACGGACGTGATAGATGGTTTCATATTTTTATATTATGTTATTTTAATTAACTTACTAACTTACACTCCTAATTTATAATTAATAATAATAAATATAATTATTAGATCGCCTATTTTACATCAAACTATTTTTCCCACAATGTTATTACATTATTAGAGTACTTATTTTAAATTAATAACTTACTCTCCTTTAATATTATATTTCGTTTAACTTGCCTACTTTACGAACTCCTCTCATTATTATTCTTTTGTTATTTGCTGTTATACTTTAACAACCAACTCTCATTCACTAATGCTCTATTACGTTTCATTCGTATACTTTAATATTCCATTCTTATACTTTAATGAACTCAAGTTTAAGTTCGCACTTACTCTCGTCCATAGTTAAAAAATGGTTCAGCGCTTACGCAATGTTGTATTGTTTCATTTATTCCCTAACATATAACACGCGATTTCGTACGTAGTTATTCAAAAACTATGTGAACTATGTCAGATATTGATTACAATTTTCAGATTATGCTTTGTGTTTATTTTAAAGACATAGTAATGTATATTAATACATTAGATTCGTTCTGTCAAGTCTGCTTCCTGACATGTGTGGATGGTGTATGTTCAAGGTATGTCTTGGGCTATCGGCTTGAATTTTTGTTAGGCATACTGACGATAAAAAATGAAGTGAATTTTAACGTAAACCATAATATAGTTTTAACGAATCCAAAATGACTATATTTGTGGTAAATATTTTGTTTAATTAAGTCTGCCTACGATTAAAATTTGTTTATACAAAACTTATGTCAGATCTTTAAGTAAAATATTTAATTGAAAGCGTTTGAAAATTCTGAATTTGATATACCGAGTTAGATAGAGTTTGATGGGTTTAGGCCTAAATAGTTTCTTCTGAAGAACGATGTAGGCCGAAACAAAAGCATTTACATTATTTAAATGACTTATAACCTCAAAACAAGTCAGCCTTTATTAGTTCTATAATTCAATAAACTTAATATTTTAAAGCAATGTTTTCTCTTCAGTATCAAATTAATCTCCTCGTGATTTTTGACAGAGTAGTAGGCTGCTAGTATTACCTACATTATTATTATTTGTTCTTCTACTTTCTCAACTTACGTTCCAACTTTAACATAATGATACGTTTTACTCATCTATTTTATTAAAACTTACTCTCCTACTTTAATACTACACTATATATATAAATTATTTTGTAATAATTCGTTATGTTACTACTTTAAACTTTGTATCCAGAAAAAGATCAGGATTTATTATTTATACAGAATGATTAATAACAGTAGTGGGCAATGAAGATAATAATAATAAACTAAATAAGTATGCTTTACGTTGAAAAAATGGTTGCATAACTAAAACATTATTGAGCCATAATTTTAAACATTTTGACTCTACTGTGCACTCTATGATTTAAAGCTACAATAAAAAAAAATATATAGCACGTCTTGTTTTACCTTGTGTTTAATTAAAGTTAAATATTGTTATAACCTCCAGTAAAACTTTTTTCACGAATGTATGTGCCATAAACACCGAGACATACGTCATCAAACACCTATATAATCAGACTTAGGTTTGATTCTTTTCATTATTACCTTTTAAGATCACACCAAGTCTCGATTGTTTCTTTAATCATGAAATACTTGTCGTTACTTTTGGTTTTATTAGTTCTTTTTATATATACGGCCAATGGACAAGGATGTTCCTATAAACCAGTAAGTAAACATAATATTAATAATTAAAATACTTCTAAATTAAATCTGTGAGTGAATTTTGAACTAATAATTAAAAACTTGATAATCTATGAACAAGTTTGATTAAAGTCAGTTTATTTTATTTCAATGCTAGTGGACCCGATAATTCTTCGATATTGCTTGATTTATTCTAAGAGTAGTTATTCCATTTCATTACATTGACTTAAATAATCGAATTGCTAGTGGTCATTGTGCCACTTAAGAATAATATTACACAAATTTAGATTTATAGTTTGTAGGAAGTTACGCAATTTATTTTTTATTGTATAGGTGTAGCTAACTCATTTTAATCTGTTCCATTGTAGTGGAAATATTCTCTAAACAATCCTGGTACTGATATGTGGAAATTGTAAAAATTTTAGTGAAATTAGTTGAGTAGTTTTTCGACATAATAGGAGAGTATAGAAAACGCAAGTGTATCGATTATTATTGAATTTTAGGGGAGTTATTCCATTTTGTCCCTTTGACTTAAGCTATCAAACATAAAATGTTTTTTTTATATGACTTAAAATAATATTACATATTTAAGCTTTTTAGCTTGTAGATATTAGTTTAATTTATATTCATTGTATATGGGTAGTAAACCCATTTCAACCACTGAGACTGTAGTAATTGTAACACTCCTGGTAATGATAGATCTATGCATAAACTGATACATTAATTGTGAATTGTTTTGTAAAACAGGTTGTATAGTTTTTGTGCCTAGAGAACAAAGAAAAAAGAAAGAAACATTCATTTTTATACACAGAGATATAGAGTACATTAAAATACCTTTCATATTTCGCATATACATAAATAGGCTGCATCAAATTTACTAATTTAACCCTACAACTGTCCATGTAATGTTTTGCAACGCCAAGTTATTTCGGTGCGTGTGCAAGCATATTTTTAAAAAATTTCCAAATATAGTAATTGTTAACAGAGTAAATTAATTGACGAGGCGACGTAGCGATTTATGTACTCTATTTCACTATGTTGGCTCACATTTTCAACTAAAATATTTAATAAATTATACACATTTGAATAAACTGTTTTTTTAAAGAAATGTTTTATTAATAGCTGACCTGACAGACGTTGTTCTGTTCAAATTCCAATACATTCGTCTGTGATCGTTTAGTGAATTTGTCATACGCTGTTTGAAAGTGGTAAAAATGAGAAAAAACAGTATTTCTGAGTGATTGTTGTATCTATTAACGATTGTGGCCATGGATGATAAATTTGAGGAGGAGCACTTTCAAAAGAATGCTGATTGAAAATTTTACATTCGAGATGAATTCTATCACCAGTACACCGCTTAAATGCTCGGAATGTGTGATGTGTCTGGAATGTGATTGACTTGTAGCCATGCGGTTTAGTTCCAAAATTTATGTTACGGTTAAATTAAGACAGAATTTCAAGCAAGCAGTCAGAACAAAGAAATGCTATTTTTTCATTGCAATGCTTTATGATACATGACATTTTTTGTATGTTGTCTGATGCGTAAACAATCCAAGATGATGGTTTTCCTGCCCGCGGAACCGGCAGATATTTACATTAAATACATATCCATATGTTAAGACATTTGGATTAGATGCTTGGCTTATAATACAGTAAACCTTTTGTTTGTGTTAACCTAATAAAAAAAAAAAGACTGATAGTATGGTGAAGAATAATTAACAGATTCTATATTAGTCAAATTGTTGCAAATAAATGTATTTTGGTTCATTGCATTCCTAACATAAAAGTACGTTCAGGTGTTGATCCAAATTAGCTGTTTTATTTATAATATATGTAACAACTGATGTTTGAATTGAACTATAATAAAGTAAACATTTTTGTTTGCATTTGCTTTTAGTATGTCAATATAACCTAAAAATATGTTCGTTTTGAGGAGTAATAAACTGATTATTGATTTGCTGCGTAAAATTGCTATGGTATTCTAATAAATTTAAACAACCTTTTGTTGCTGAGCTTTTTATCCCAACATCTGTTTTTGTGAGTTATGATCTTGAGTTCATACAAAAATTCCAAAGATAAAAAGATGTTCAGTTTTACCGAATTTTAAAATGTTCCAGGATACTTTTGAAATTTTTCTTGACATAAAAACCTAGTATGGACTATTACGAATATTTTTAAACAAAAAATAGCCAAATTGGTTTAGCCGTTCTTAAGTGATGCGCTTACCAAAGAACAGCATTTCATTTTGGTTTATATAGATAAAATAATTCAGGGAAGTATAAGTTTAACACGCACTCCATCCATTCCGAAACACCAGCATATTATACAAAATATATAAACATTTGTTGGTTACTAATACGACATCGCATTTCACAAATAGCTACATAATTTTCCAAATTGCTTTATAGTGGCGTCAACATTATATCACAGTATCTGCCATACTCTACTTCTCTCATGTTTTGATAAGGAATTTTTTCTTAATATGAAATTATAAGTTTACGTATGGCAGTACAATAAAAATATAATCTAAATTTGTGTATATGTTCAGTTAATTGTTTTATTTATTGGTTATATTTATATATTTTCAACCTATTCTTCACCTTATATTTATATTTTATTTTATTTTTCATTCATTTTATTACAATTAGAAAAACATACAAAACAAAAAAGATTTAGATAACAAAAGAAAAACATAACTCACTTTAACAACAGAACCAGCAAAATAAATTTAAATGTGACACAATAAAACATTACTTACTATAAAATGCACACAAAAGGAAAACCAAAACAAAATTACTTCTAAATCCTAAAAAAAAAGAAAAACTTAATATAGACAACAGCAGAAAAAACTTAAGAAGAAGAAAAAAATCATGAAATAATGCAGTCTCCATGATGGGTCTGCCCGTTTTGAGGCTGCAAATCTCTCAACTAAAAGACCAAGAAAACTAAAACAGGTCAAGATGTCATCGGGAGCAGTTAAATTCTTAATAAATTAAAATTAAATTTAAAAGTGATTAAAAGTATTACAAATAAAAAAAAACAATAAAAATTGGTTCTGTGATAATTAGACCTAAGGAGATGCATTCATAACATAAATATAACTTAGTTAAGATTACACATACGTAACATACACTCACATACCATAATAAACCATACACACTCTCTCTCATACCTATACAGTATATATACACATTCGAAGCTACAAGTTCAACATATAAAAAATACACAATACTATACACAAATAATACAAAAAAGAAAAGAGCAAAAAAACTTCCATGCCCCTAACATATGTCTTACATTCATTTCCCATGCATTGAAATAAAATTAGAATAATAAGGTATACCTACACCAAAACCTCCAACAGATCTTCAACACAATCCATGCCCAAAAGCCAGCTTTTTTAAAGAGTTAAATATTTCATTAGGTATGTGCAGGCTTTAATATTTTCTGAAGTTTGTTATATACTCTAGAGAGTAAACATTTTTAATATATTGTTTATTTTGCTCTGGGTACGAAAACTTTGTTATTATGTCTAAACAACTAATTATTTCTGTAATGCAGATCTGAAAACTGCCCAGTCCTAATATAAAAACATTGCATAAACTTATATGTATATATAAATAAATATATATAATGATCTAAGAAGTAATATAGATAGTTGTCGAAACAATGGCAGTGATAAAACCTTCACCCTTTTATGAACTTTGTTTGC
This sequence comes from Philaenus spumarius, assembly GCA_018207615.1. Taxonomy (NCBI): domain Eukaryota; kingdom Metazoa; phylum Arthropoda; class Insecta; order Hemiptera; family Aphrophoridae; genus Philaenus; species Philaenus spumarius. The sequence goes on along the minus strand of JAGFPH010007051.1, from coordinate 27,574 downwards.
ATCACTATCAAAGGATTATTGCTCGTAATATATGTACCTCCCCTACAACAGATTCCGTACTCTAACCTACTATGAACCATAGAAAAATATATTTTGCGCAAAACAGGCCTGGGATCAATTTGCTTCAATTGAAAAAATAGACGTAACATTTTATTTAAGTTGGATTGCAGTACCTATGTATGAATCTTCCATGTTAAAGCTTCATCTAAAACAACTCCTAAATATTTACACGAATTAATTTGTTCTATTACAATACAAGAACTACATTTCATATTTCTCACTACACACTTCATGCAGTAAAGGTGTTGAGAATAATTTCGACTCTCCTCTCAAATTAAAGTTCAAGTAACAAGTTTTTTTAGTATTCAAGCTCATGTAGTGTTTCGAAAACCACCATATTAGAACATCTAGGTCGGCTTGCATAGCTGACTGTACTTCCTGCAACGTGCTCCTGACGTAACACAAAGTGCTACCATCAGTAAAGGCGTATATATTTCCCTGCATCCTACCTTTACATACATTATTTTCATATATAATTTAAAAAATGCTAATATTGATGGTTAATTAAACTCAGTACTTATGTTTTTCATTCCTCCATACTTCCCTAAATTCTCACAAATTGTCCCCTATCGGTTAAATAATAATTCGAGAACCAATTACTAGCAATACCTCTGACGCCACATATTGACAGAAGTTCTAATAGAAGATTACGATCAACAAAATTAAAAGCCTTTGTTAAAAACCAAAACATGCTACTAACCATTTTTCAAAAATTTACTCCACACATTACATCATCCCAAAATTGAGCATATCAGTTTCTGTATTAACACCTGAGAAAAGGAAAAACCGATTTTTACTAAAAAATCTGTCTTGTTTAGAAAGAATAACAGCCTGGACTTCATACATTTCTCCAAGATTTTAGATATATATGAAATCAATGATATTGGTCTATATTGACCAGGTACTTGGTTATCACAATTTTTATAAACTGGTATGACAACCACTATTTTAAGTTTAGGAAAATATTGGAGACGAAACCTAAATTACATAATTATTAAAATACATTAGAAATCAGTTCCGATAATATATATTTTAATGCTTTTGAGCTTATTCCGTCTCTTTCGGGACGTTTATTGTTTTTTAAGGATGTTATAAGTTTTACAAATTAGCTGAGGTTACATGCTCAATAAACATAGATCGTTCTTGAGAAGCCATGGCAAAAATATCCATGACAGATCCACAGGGCTCGAATACAATACCATCTCTAATTTCATCAACCACACTTACAAAATATTTATTAAACCTGTTTGATGAATCTAAGGAGTTAGTGACGATACCTCAATTCTCAATTCTTAATTTAATTTCAACACTTTTTTTCTTGTATCCAGTAATTTCATTAGTGATTTGTCATTCCTTTTTTGAGTTACCATTACATTTAAAAAAAAAAATTATCAAAATAAAATTGCTTGAGTTTTTTTTATTTAAAAGCGTAGTTTATTTCTAAAGGGTTTTAAAAAATATATTAATTTCAAATTGTTTGGATTAATTTAAGTTTTTTTTTATGCACACTTACAAAATATTTATAAACATATTTGCTAAATCTAAGAAGTTAGTGACGATACCTCATTTTCAATTCCTAATTTAATTTCAACACTTTTTTTCTTTTATCCAGTAATTTCATTAATGATTTACCATTCCTTTTTTTAAATACTATTACATTTTTTAAATAAATTTAAAAATAAAATTGCTTCAGTTTATTAATTTCAAACTGTAGTTTATTTCTAAAGGTTTTACAAAAATATATTAATTTCAAATTGATTGGATGAATTTCAGTTTTTTTAATGTAATTATTTATTACGTTTTATTATTTATTGGCACCAATAATGTGTTATCCAGGGCTTAAGCTTTTTTTAAAGTTTTATTTTATTGATAAATATCTGGTTCACATTCTTTCAAACATGCCATAAACTTTGAAATAAACAAATCAAATGCTTTATTTACATAATTTTGTGAGTAAACCTCGGACCAATCCACCCAAGCGATATACCTACGATATAAGAAATAATCAGTACGATAGATCTTTATCCCTACGGTGTTGTTATCAGGCTTGCTATTATTATCGTAGGTTAGGCCACCTACAAAAAGGTTATCAACTGTTATTCTGAAGTCTAGAACAGCCGTTTCTACGTCATATAAATCTACTCACTTAAACTTGACCAAGACGTGATCTAGGCAAGAACCACTTTTCGCCTAGATGGCCGTGTTATCGCATAAATTAAAGATTCCAAACCATTACTAGACATTAAGAGTTAATAGTTTGACTAATAGTTTGACTAGACATCTACAATGTTTGACTTATCAAACAAGTTGATGTTTATATCCCGAATAACAATAATATTATCATTGTTATTTATTTAAACAAGATAAATATCAATTTCATTAATAAACTTATGTACTGCTTCGCTCTGCAGTCTGTATACTGCCAGAAGCACAAACTCAAAGTATAAATATTTAACCCTAGTAGGCCTACACAACGCATCACATGAACCTAAAGAAACCGAAATATTCTTATATTAAATGTTATCCATATACTTTATCCTGGAAGATTGCCAACTACTGTATTGTTTTTACTTCCGCCATCTTGCTTTCACTAAATTTAAGAAAAGTTATATGGCAAATAACAGAGCTATTGTTTTTGTAATCGACTTGTGAAAAGCAAAATAGTAATAGTTATCATTAACAACATTTCCGTGTATGTATTGTATTATATAGTTCGGTTTTATTTGTAGTTTTAACTAATTGTTTATGTTATTTACAGTGTGGATTATGGAATGCCTTCACGTGTTGCAGTAAATACGTTTGTGTTCCTCAATCACGACCACCTGGAAGATGTACAAGAATGAACTAGTTAAAGTAAAGAAATGCATAATGAGAAATATTTCTGATTATAAGGAAGTTATTTTAATTTCCTTCATTAAGCCTTAAAATTCCTGAAAATATACTATTGTAGTTCACGTATTACACATATTGTTTGTTTTATGTTTCCTTAACCCTTTTCAGCCCACTAATTAAAATAATTAATACAAAAGTCTTACAATACCATATTTTCTTGAACCTATTTTTTAATAAATTTAAACAATTTCAGAATTTTATAACAAAATTAAAAAAAATCGTCTGTTTGAAATATATATATATATAGGCATATATATTCAGTATATAAAAATATAGGAAATAGGAATTGGGTATAACTATTTATTCAAAATCTTTTGGCTATGCATTATATAGAAATTGAGTGAACAATATATATTTTGTTTTAATTGTTTAGTGCTTAAAATGTGTTTGCAAAGTAGTAATTTAACCAAAATAATGTTAAAAATTTAAAAAGATGTTAATTTTTTTACGAACTAATAACTTTTGTGTTATTAGTATATAACGATAAGTAATGATAAGTTATCTGTAAGGTATATTTAGGGCAACTATTTTTTTTCGTAATCAAGTTTTATTTTATTTTATTTTACCTGTCATTCGGGTTTGTCTTCCTCAATGTTTACTAGAGTAAAAACTGAATACATTCCTTAGATATTTTAGACATTTTTATAAAACAAATGTTTGTTAAATGTTTACTTACGTTTGACCTACATACGCAAAATATCCTGAGAAATGCAAAAATCTGGATAATTTAAAAACCTTAAACCATCACAATTCACCTACGATATCAAAAATATCACCTTTAAGTTCAAAATATCACCTAGGTTTTGTAATTAAACAATTAAAGTAATTTCTGAAGATTTAAAAAAGTGTTTTTTATTCACTCGAAATAATCAATTAATTAGTAAAATGAAAGCTATCATTGCTAGATGAAGTAGTAATTGCTTATAGTATTGGTATATTCTTACATTTATATTCAACCGAACAATTTATTGTATAACAAAGTACAATACCTTATTTTCCGTCAGTGAACCTCTTTGTTTAAAACTTGTTTAAAGTTTTTGACTCGTTTCGAGAATTTATCTCATCATCAGAAAGTCCCATCATGGAGGACGTCAAAACATTAAATACACATACACAAACACATAACACACAACATATTTAATTAAAAAACACAGTCTGTAGATGCACATCTTAGGATTTCTGGATATCGACTGCTATGACAAATGAATTCATTAATTAATTGTACTTTAACAAGTAAAATCAGTTGCTTACCTTTATTCGTATTTCATTTCTTATTATTTTTATACTGCGCATTTGTGATGCAGTCTAAGACATTGAATGAAACCTAAAAGTACAGTGTCTACTATAAATAATTCAAATATGTTGTCAGCAGTCTGTTGTAGTCATGGCTACAGCCCTGCATCGCCGAACACTTTGGTCTTCGTCCAGGGGGTTACTCGTAATTTGTTCAGTATCGGAACGCTGACGGAATGGGGGGGGTCTGGAAATGTTTTGAAATGTTGACTTTTAAAAGCCCTACTTTACGCATCTCTCACAAGTTTAAGGGTACAGATAATATGCTTACTTTTATAAAAAACTATTTTTGTACTTGTATAACAAACTTTAGAGACACATACTATTTTAACCCTCAACTGGTAACGTGGCAAGTTGTAACAAATTGTATAACGTGGGGTCTTTCAGACCCCCAACTCGTTTTTATTGCTTTTAGTAAAATTAATTAATTTTAAAGGCTAATTTAGCTATAGGTATTTCATAATAACTCCTTTTATGGTACAAAAGTCTTGTATTTTTTTTTCAATGTTTACCATTTCACAATTTTTTCACAACATTCATTTTTTCTACATGAATTTCACTACGTTTTTATGTAAAAAGGAAAGAAAAACACAAATTTGTCCTAGTAGAAGTATTATGTATTAGAAAACACAAAATGTCCTTTTTTAATATATAGGCCTACATTTTTAGGTAGAAATTTGTCATAAAAACACTCAAATCACACACACAGAATGTCAGTAGTCAGATTCCTAGGTCAAATCAGATTCTAGGCAAGAATCACAGGCAGTCTTCATATGTTTAGTGCACATATGCTTGTGGCACTTGAAACATGTGTCTTTATCTTTACATATTTTTTCTTGGACATACTGTGCACCTAGATCTTTGACCAGGAACATTAAAAGCAGCAGGAACGTTCGCAACATAATTATGACTTTTTTGGCTGCTATTTCCCTTATCGCCTTCGGCAAGCGTTTCATTATAGCTCTTGCTTGTATTTGTTCAGCATCTAAGGTTAAGTCCAATTCTTGCAGGATTTTTTTGCGATTCATATTACTTTGAAGAAAGTTTCCTTGAAGCACTGCATGGCTGTTTATCCCTGCAATATCTAAAATTCTAAAGAACAGTGTTAGTGGCCAGCGGTTAGTTTTCCTGACTGTAGAGTAAGTTGTGCACAACTTGTCCACTACATCCATTCCACCTTTGGTCATTATAAAAGGTGATAATCTCAGGTTTTGTCCATCACCCGTTCCCTCGTCAATTTTGTCGACTTCCAAGTACATAGTCGATAATAGCACATTTTTATTTTTTTTTGGGAACTACTATGGTTTTATCTTTCTGGTATGCGAACACAGAAAACTTCAATGGCCTCTTATGTGTAAGTAACTCTTGAGGCAATTATTCCTTCTTGTTTTTTATTTACAGTTCCTACCAGCGTTACACGTTGTGCCAACAACGTGTCCGCTAAGGGAAAACTGGTAACCAATTGACTGTGGTTAGGTTTCTACCTGAACCATGAATCGGTATAGTCAAAAGCATCGTTACATCAAGTGTACTATTTGATACCTTGAATGGCCCATCATTCTGTTTTTCTACATAGACCTCAAAGTTAAGAACTAGCATCTATCAAAGTAAACTCTTTCAGGCCATACTTGGCCGGTTTACTAAATTTGTGCTCACGGAAAACTGTAACGTAAATGGTAACGTGGGGGTCTAGCGACACCCCAAGCTCTTTTGAAGGTTATATTGAACAAACAAACACACATAGCTAAGTGACTCAACTATGTCCTGGACGCTCCCAAGGACAAAGGAAGGTACTGAGAGTGACAGAACTTCTGTCAACCCCAGAAAAAAAATATCCCCACTTTTGTAGTGGTGGGGTCTTTCTACACCCCACGTTACCAATTGAGGGTTAAGCAAAAACTTAGGCAAAATGTGTCTCTTGTTTAGTAGCCATGTCAAAAATTTAAATCCTCGGTAAAAGATTGTAAACCTAAACACATTTTATGTACATCAAGGAATGATTTTTCTTATACAAAATCAATTAAACACAAGCAAGCTTATCACGAGAACACAACACAGACTCTTGTTAGTGAATTATTCTAACGTCACTCAAAAGTCGCAAAACTAAATATCACAATGTCAACGTTGATGAACAGCGACTTTTAATTTTTGACAGTTCGCGAGAGGTAGCATGTACAGGGCAACCTGCTAAATCGCCATGCGGCCGGTGTTCAGGTACCTACGTTTAAATATTTTCCTCTTTTGGGACGGCTTTCGACCTTGTATTTGTGACGGCGTTTGTCAGTGTACAGCCATTGTTTGTATATATTCCATTCTGTGCTTTCATTTGGAATATTTATTTTTTAATTCAATAATCTTGAAATTAAATGAGTTATTCGATAAGTATTACAGTAGAGCGTCGATTATCCGAACTAATTGGGACCGGGGGTGATTCGGATAATCAAATGTTCGGATAATCAAACACGGAAATTTGAAATTAGGCCGTTCAAGCGTTCGGATGATTGACGGTTCGGTTAATTGACGTCCGGATAATCGACGCTCTACTGTAATCACTAAATGTGGTATAAATTATATCATGTTTGGTCTTATTTTGATTAAAATAATCTCATCAATATGGTAATTTATTTAATCGTATCTCGTTGAAAATAAATGTATTCTACCAGTAAGTTTAAAAGTATTTTCTCTCACTTTTCGTTTCTTCTAGTAATTCCCCACATTATCTAAATATTGCAAAGCCATTGTCCATGGTTGATTCGTGACCTCTATTTACAATTTTAATAATAATTTTCTTGATCGAACTAATTAATATAATTAATTACCTCTAAGCAAAGATTTTCTTTAGAAATGTAGAATTAAAAAAAATACTTTTGTACTGGTATTTATTTCGCAAATCGCTTTAGTTTAGTAACGTAAATATTCTCATTTTACCTACATAAATTTTCCTCGAAACTTACATTTAAAGTTCATCCTATTTAATTTTTTATTCTTCATTAGTATGAAATATGTAAAAAATCAGCAAAAGGAACTATTTAACAGTTTTTTCAAAACTATTCCTATTTGGCGTTAAAATCTCCCATGTATTAACTTGTTTACTACATCAGTATGATTAATAAGATACAATTCAAAGTTATAAGATAGTTGACATAATTTAAATGAAAAAATATACAACGGTTAACAACATTTAATGGTGGTCCGAAATGTACCAAATCAAACTAAACACAACGACTTTAAAGTTGTAACGTTAAAATAATGAACCTAAAACAAGATAGACAACTACAAAAAATACTATGCAAAATGGATTTTAAATTATTTACTATGTTCTTGAAGCTATTTATCACTGATATTAAGATTTTTGTTTATAATCATGACTTAAATCATCATCCATTTTACTTTCTCACTATACCATAGTCTAGAGAAAGTATAGTGATCGCAAAACAAAATCGATGTTGATATTTTCGTGGAAATATCCGTTTTCGGACCCCCTGAGTCCAAAAAAGTGGTTTGTACAAAATGTCTGTCTGTATGCCTGTATGTATGTCTGTATGTCTGTATGTATGTATGTATGTATGTATGTATGTATGTATACAAAGCTAGAGCGAAAACTATTCTATCGATTTCAAACAAATTTGCACCAGACATTTCAAGTAGGCTTGTATAGATGCACGAAAAACGGTTTTGAAATTTTTTGAAAAACAACCCTCTTTTTGGCAAAAAAAACCCACAAAAAATCAGTTATAATTTTTTTATAAAAAAAACTGCTCTAACTATTTTGATAAAATTTAAATGTAGCCTTATTTGTAGCCTTTAATGTACCCTACCATATGTAAAAAATAGCATCTTTCTAAAAATTCTCGTTTAGCTAATAAAAATAATAATAATAACTGTTTATGGAGTTTTTTGGCCATAAAGGGGATTGTTTTTCAACATTTTAAAAAACCTTTTTTCGTGCAGATGCCTAATTGACATGTCTGGTGCAAATTTGTTTGAAATCGATCGAATAGTTTTCTCTCCAGATAAAAATAATAATATTTATTAGTTAATCTTATACTTTAATAAAAAATCACCTCTCCTACCCCACCATACAAGTCACAGTGAATCTGTTTAATAATTTAAATATGTTTGTGAGAAAGTATGTGCCAGTTCCTGGTACCGTTTATTTGAAATAGTTACAAAATCTACATTTACTTGGATTGAATACTGTATTTAAAAAACAATATCATTGTCATTATCACGTATTAAATTAACAGGTAATTTTAAATCGAGCCATACAATTTAACGATAAATAAAAAACAGAATAAACTACGTATAATGTAACATGTTTATCCGATGTCAATTGCACATTCCAACCTTACTGCAAAACCAAACTAAGCATTAAATAATTTAATATGTAAAATTCACACAGTTGTATTATAAACCTTATTGTGACCAGAATATTTACACAGTAGTAATTTCGGGTTTAATACATTTTGTTAATCCTTTATAAATTTGTAATCAATCGTAATTAAAGTATATTGACATTGTGGTTGCCATGCCTATTATTATTATTATTTTAAATTGTGTATCTTTGTTATTATTTTAAGTTGAGAGATAAAATCATCTATAGTACAATCCAAAATTGTGCACAAAGTAGAAATATTCTCTCTAAATTTAGTAATATTATTGAAAATAGGAGTAAACTTGTTTAAAACATTTATATGCCTGTTTTAGTAATGTTATTATGTAATGCCACTGCAATAAGTGGAACACAATAACATAAAAAATATCTGATTAGGAAGATAATGTATGATAACTGGCGTAGCGTAAATGCCCTAGCCTAATTCCAGTTTAGTTGAAACGTCTAGCAGATGATTTAAAAGATTAAGGCTAATAGATGGTTCTTGGTTCAGTGCATTTAGCCTACGTACAGTAAACAAAGTTAAACACTAAAAGTTAGTTATTTTCTAAGGAGTATTTCTTGAATATTGGTTTTACTGAAAGGTTGCTTTCGAAACTATAATTGGTTTCTCATAAAAAAACATAAATATAACACGTAGTAATTCATACCCACATTTTTAACTGAAATATATTACTTTTCGGACCATAGATAACTTTTAGCGACGGTAGATGTTTATGAAATACTATAGAGAAAAGTAAACATAGCAATATTACCTACTTTAAGTCAACTTTTATTTAACTATTTTAATTCCTTTTCCGAGAATCTTCTGACGAAAAATTAGCTTACTTAATAGGCATTTGATTTCGAGGTTTTGCTCCCGTGGACAACGGAAAAGGATTGTTTGATTTTTGAAAGATACAAAATAAAAAACTGTTACATAGAAAAATAGCATTGGCCTTATTAAAAAAAAGGCTGAGATTTGAAATTTTTTAAAATTTATTCCACTGATTAAATACATTTTGTGCTCTAGTGGTCTTGTTTAAGTCATATTTCGACCAATAATAGTAGAAACGCTACATTTTGCATTAGTTTAAACACATTAGTGCCGATGTACTATTCAATTTTAAATTTGTTTTCTTTAAATTGTATTTCATCAACTCAATGTGTGTAACCATAATTTAGTGTAATTCCTTATGCACAAAAAACAACGAATCCGTTCTGTCAAAGTTTAAAGCTTAGCAAAAGTCGCAAAATAATTATGATATTTTTAGAATTTATAGAAACCTCATAGATGTCGAAAAAGGTAATTCATTTGTATAGCTAAGAAATAACTTCATTTAATTAGGTGTGTTTAATAAGATGTGTTATGCACTTGTATCAAACAGAAAAACATTAAACTCCCGTGTTTTCATAAATATATCATGTCGGTAATTGGCTCAATAATAGCAACACAATAAAATAACTTGAAATTATTATCTACCCAGCTTGGTTTTATAAATAACTTACATAAAAAGGAAGAAAATATGGTTCATGAAATATAGCACTATTTTTAGTAATCACGAATCAAAAGCTTTCCATGTGATAAACCAATATACGAGTTTCATTTTCTGATCCTAATGTAAAGGTTGCAGTAAAGGTTCCTTTCGTAATTACCTGGAAATTACTAGATGAGAATGTAGACATTCCCAGTTTATGTAACACAATTTCCGCTCTCAAGACGTAATCAGTATTTTTATATGCAACGTTTTCGTAACTTTGATTAGTAATTCGAGTTATAAAACTAATATTGTGTTCCAGATAAATGCTTAATACAATTTGTATTTCCATTCATTGACAGATGTTACTCAATTTATTTGTGTACTTGTTTTTGTGTCTAAAGTTATATTACATCTACAAACTGTATAGGAAACATTACGTAGTATGTTACCGCGTCGCCTAGCCGGCCGCTATTGTAACTTCCAACAGGTGTTCAGGTTTGTGCCTAGTTGCCTATTTTGTTATTACTTCGTCTATACAAGACATAAGTAAATACGCACAGAAAAATAATAAAATAACCAATGCATTTCAGAAAGTTTTTCTGTCGTCTTTAATATTTGCTTCAAGTATTATTTAATGTTCAGATAGTTAGGGAACATTTATGTACAGTAGAAATACATAAGTTATTTTAACTCGTTTAGTAACTGAAAGAAATGGGGAAATTTGTATCATGTTAAAAGATAAATAATTACTCCTAAAATATGTCATACTCTAACTTTCATATGTCATATTTATGTTACTCTAACTTTGTTCATACGTCATAACAGTTAGAGTTTGAACTGAACACGGTAGCAATACAATGAACTGAATACCTTCTGCTGCGGTTCTAATGTGATTTTAACTTTACATGTTTGTAATGTACATTTAAGTGTTTACATGTTCCAATTTTGACAAAGATCTCAGTGTGCGAACAGCTGGATATTTGATAATATCTTATTAAAACGGCCATCATATAAAAACGACGAAAAACAAGTATTGCACCACAGGTCGTAAAAGATAAATATATATAGGTGTGTAGTTCAATTATAACAAAATTAAACTTTGTTTACATAATAGTGACTATATTTGGGTCAAAAATACTTACCCGTTTCAAAATTATCTTACCTAATCTAATTTTACATTAAATTGTATGTACTGTCTCAACAATATCAATATAATAATATGATGAGCGTTCTTCAAGAAATATGTTATTTAAACATATAACTGGGGACTCTTTGTTTCAAAATACAGTACGCAAAGGATTTCAGCTAAAACTATAAAACTAGCACCTTTGAATTTCTTGATGCATTAAATATGGTATAATAAAAGTTAATCATATAAAAGATTTTAGTTTGCTTAAATTCAGCCAATATCTTTAGCGTAACTGAAAATACTACATTCCGAGTCTTATGTTAATATATCCTAATTTTATATAATTATTGATCTACATATTTACATTCAAGCAACACAATATTATACAATTTGAACTTATATAAAAAAAAATGTGCACTTATTGCCTACTTAATATAGACCAAACTATAGAGCACGGCTTCAAGTTTGTCGGAAAAGAACTGAAATTTACAAATAATTTAAAAGAAAATGTAGGACTACAAACAGTTTCAAACATGTTAATTGTTTATTTTAAATTTATATCTCAGTTGATTGAAAATGTTTATTTAGATCAATATTTCCTGTCACATTTGGAAGAAAGGGTTGTATTAATGTTCGCTTCCACCTGTAGTTGTCTCCTTAACCTAATTATTGATTTTCTAACAGCAGATGGACCTTTCCTAATGCATCCCAGCTGAACGCGAAATATGGAATCACAAAACTAGTAAAGTAATAATTCTTTCTTTTTTTGTTTATATATTTATAACCAGGCATAAAGTTGTAAAAAGTTTGAGTTTATATAAGTGTTAATAAATACAAGAAGTATAATATATATATATAAGCGAATGAAAATTTGTGTAGTGACTGAAAACAGTAAACCGGAAACTAATTGATCGCATGGTTAGAAGTTCGCAAGATTTTCATTATAATATATTTTGTGACATAATTTTAAATGAAGGTATTTGAAGGGAACCGAAATACAGTAAAAAAGATGCATTAACAAACATAATCACAAGTGTCATTCACTAAACATATAAGGGGAAAAAACATATAATTTCTTCTACCTTATTCTGTTTGACGTCTTCTGAATTCAAATACGTACACAACTGTAGTATTTATTATTTTTCATCTAAAATCCTCTTTCACAATAAGTTCGATCATCTAAGTCGTTAAAAAATTTGTAAACCTTTTAGCGCCAAAACCTGTCGGTCAGGTTAAACAAAGTTTTTGGGAAATACAAATAATTTGATAGCTTTATTACCTGGTTCAGCAATTTATTCAAAACTCGGAATACATTCGAATTTTAAATATAGTTTGTTTATACAAATTATGGTAGCTAATTTTGGAGTAATTTCCTGCTTATAATAATTCAAGGGCTTCTAGTGTTATTGTGTAAGACTATGTTTTATGTTGTTGTAACATATTAAAGTAGTTGATTTTGGTTAGCAAAATTAACAATCTACCCAGGAATACTTTTAACTGAGGAAAGAGGAAAGGGAATCCAATTTATTTCTACTTTATGGGAATCCGTTATAAATCGTGGAAATGTATTGTTACACTTTAGGACATTTCATCCCTTACGGGAAAGTTTTAGAGGGGTACCAACATCATCCTCAGTAAAGACAGCCAGAACTGATATTATTGTCTCCATTTTCGTTTTTATTTAGATTTACGAGTTGAACACATTATGTATGTATACATTTTCTATTTTTGCAATAGTTTATAATGTTCTAAACACGACATCTGCTTTGGCTGATTAACGACACACGTTAAGGTGTACTTGTAAAACAAAGAAAACTATTATAAGTTTGAATTTTGACTATTTAGAGCATCAAATAAATAACTAATCGAATTGCTCATAATATTCTGTCAAGTTTTACGACTTGGAGGAAACACTAATACAGACTATGTTGGTGTTATGATTGTGTTAGGTCTAGTTAGTGTTAGTTTGCTCATTGGCAACAAATTTCCGAAACAATTTCGATTTGTTGACGAATGGTTCTGATGGATTTTATGGACACACTGCTACGGAAATCTGCTTTGTTTCGTGTCCAACATGTATTTGGCCGTTTACTTATCAACTTATCAATTTGTTCAGGTAAGGGCAGGTTCTATCAGGAGTTTAATTGTTAAGGTTTATATGGAAGTTATCAGTGTCATTTAAAAGAGTTTGAAACCGAAGATAATATCCCGGATAATACATCTGCGTACTGTTTAATATTACATGACACGATAGTTACATACACGCCTCTAACCGGTGTAGTCAGAAGAGTCTTGTAAGAATGATGATGGTGGAGTAAAGGAATGTTCAACAACAAGTTTCCCCTACTCCTTCGTCTCACGCGGATAGAGTATAAAAGCAGCGAATGAACGTCGCGAGTTCACACTTTATTTTCTGATTTCAGAGGTACAACATTGCTAGATATTATAAAATGGATTCACATCTGGATATTGCAGCAGCGGTGAGCCATTCAATCGATGAAAAGGGGATAGAGGAATTAAAACCCGATGTAGAAAAATCCGGAACTGTATTATATTCATCTACGTCAAATGATGATGAAGTTCATAATGAAATAAACGAAAGCGTTGGACAATTCTTCAGTTCGTTTAAAGAAACCCCTATTAAAGTTTCAAGAAGAGGTGATAATGAAACATTAGATGTTTTATCAGGGATATACCTTAGCATATTGTATCCTCTAACGAAGTGCATGGCAAAGAATATTATAGTCGGAGTTTTTGAAGCGCTTGGTTACTTACCAGGTGTTTTAATCAATCACTATGGAAAACATGTTTTGTTTACTATGGATACATGGATGCATTTTATTAATAACGTTAATGATTTTGAGAAACACTTATTAGAAAAAGTTAGCGGTAAGAAAACCAGAATTAGAATAAAAGATTCAGACATTGAAGTTAACAACTTGAAAATCTATGGAAAACAATATATCAGACTAAAAGATTTTTCGCAACACGATGAAAAAGTATTAATAACAACTGATGAGTTTTATGTGTTGAACGGTGTATCACATGCTATTAACCGATACCTGCAACAGCTATCATTAAACGGATCTTATGTACAAAAGTATCTAATCGATGTGATTCATAACAACCCATCGATCGAACCGGTATACGATGATATTGATTCTTCCATTTTAAACAGACTACCTCAAGAAGTTACTTCACACAGATATGTTAAACAGTTTGCTGATCTGTTAGGTGAATTATCATATAATCAGCTTGAACAGGTTGAATGATTTGTCTAAACAGACACGTGGTTTAGGCCTACTGGGGAATGGTGACCACGTTAAAATTTCACCAACGCGCCGTGAACTGTACAGCAAGACTATAAAAGGTCTACTGTGGTGTGGAAACCAGTTCATTTCTTCACAAGCTTATGACCGGGGTGGTTCGGTTTAAAGAAACTGCGGACGTATCTATACTGATGGACGAAGATGAAGACCGAAGGATGGACACCTCGCAATATGATTATCATCACTTTCAAAGAAGAATCTCTAATATCGAACAAATATTACAACCTATTTTAGAGAAGAAATTGTTAAAGATAAAAAGTAGTAACATTGCATCATCAAAAAACTGTGGGAAACGAGAGTGTATTGTAGAATTTCAAGCATTTAGAGGTAATTATAATGAATTTTTGATTAAAGAATTGGTTGTTTTAGATTTACCTACAAAAACTACGTATTACTTCTTATTCAAACCACCGTATTCTTTCGATACTCTGAACTATAAAGCATCTAAAACAAACATCTGGTTAACTAATTGTTTTCATCATATAAAATGGTCCGAAGGGTTTATCGAATACAAGGAACTTTTTAATATTATACACCAATACACGAGACACTACGACTTTATACACACTTCCGGGTCTGAAAAAGCTAAATGGATAAACGTTCGTGTTAATGCCAAGGTTATTAACTATACTCGTAAAACCATGCAACTACCTCTTACACCTGTAACATGTTTAGGTGTAAACGATATACGTCATTCAACCCAGAACTGTGCTATACATAACGCTTTGAGACTTGCGGACACGTTGGAACATGTTTGCGAATGTGAGGAAGAAGAAACGTAAGACTGTTGGTGATCGCGTACCTATAAATACAGCTGAAATTTAAAGAAATTGTTCATTCTATCAAAACACATTTAAAGATACAACATCATGAGTGATTCTAATATTCAATCGTTAACCGAAAAATTTAATCTTGTCTCTAAAGCCAAGGGTGTAATAACAAAAAAATGTTCGGAGTTAAAACCGCTAAAACATTATTCAATTCACTCTTTCCTTAAAATGGAGACTCAAAATGGGGATGCAGTGATAGCAGTACTCGGAGATTCACCGTACAAACATGGTAACGATCCTAAACTACAAGTATTCTTACCGAAAAGATTCGTAGATTTATTAATACACGAAGATTTGGATTCAATAGCAAAAGGTCAGTACTATCTTGTTTCACATGGACCATCAGGTGTGAACTCGACAGAGCTAACACTTCATGCAGCGGAAAACTAAAAAAAAATCCCATCTACTACTCTTCTCCCACTCCTTTTCTCCCACTACTTTATATGTACCCCCACCACTTTTATAGAGGATAAAAAGAGCTGACGATGTGAACTTGCTTCAGTTGCTTATTTCTTGTAGTACAGGAAACAACTCCCTGAAAATGGCTGACACAGGTAAGGAGTTTGTTACAGTTGTTATCGATATCTGCAAACAGTCTTCAACATCATCGAATAAATCGATACTTTATACTACCGCTGTTAAGGTTGATGCTAGCGACAGCGATTTGATTTCAGTCAAACTAGAAACTAACTCCGATTCGCATCGAGTTACCAGCAAAGAAGTGCATTTTAGAAAAAATTTAAAACCAATAATACCTGATACAACTTCTTTAACTTTATATAACGTGTGTTTTAAAAGTTATCAAAGCAATTCCTCTAGATTGGATACGTTTAAAAACAGTCCTGAAATTTTGAAGACTGAATCTCAAATGTTTAGCGATGCTGGTTTCTTTTATGCAGGTGAGGAGGATAAGACAATATGTTTTTGCTGTGGAATTGGTTTAAAAGGTTGGAAAGACAATGATCATCCTTGGATCGAACACGCAAAATGGAGTAACACGTGTGCGTTTGTTTTGGTGACTAAAGGAAAAGGATTTATCGATAAGGTTTGTGGATACCCCTCCAATTTGAAACGTCAACTTCCAAATTTACCTACAACAGAGTGTAAAATCTGTTTATCGGATTAGGTGCAAGTAATTTTTTATCCTTGCAAACATTTAATATCTTGTGTTTCTTGTGCTCTGTGTTGTACAAACTGCGGTGTATGCAGAGAAAAAATAGATTCATTCGCAAGAGTGTTTCTATCTTAGCAAACATTTTAAAATCGTCACGTGGATCAGTATACCTCCTGGGGAGATTACCACGTTAAAAAAGTATCAATGCGCCGGATAGCTGTACAGCATGATTTTTTAAAATCTACTGTGGTGTGGAAACCAGCTATAAATTCGCCTAAAATCTGTACAGCATGATTTTTTTTTAAAGTCAACTGTGGTGTGGAAACCAGCTTAAAAGTTCTTTGTTAGAACCTGAAGCGATAGCTACAAGTCGTACGGTGTTATTGTAGAAATTTACTTCTCTATAATATACCGTAAATTGGAAATCGACTTTAAGCTTTCGGTTTTGGGGGATCAAAGTTATTAAAAACGACTTCTTCAAAACTACCGAATGGATTGGAATGAAATTTGGTATGTAG
>JAGFPH010007050.1:47818-59919 GCA_018207615.1 Philaenus spumarius | reverse complement strand
TTTTTAAACGGCTTTACCGATCAATTCCAAAATCTAATCAGCTTTTAACCTTCAAAAGCAACGTCGATCGCTACCAGTCCAGTCAAAATCGGTTAATTCTTTCGTGAGATATCGTGAACGAAAGAAAATAAAAAAAGGTGTTTTTTCTCAATGTCTCTGAAATTTTTCATCAGAAAAATGTTTGTTATCGATTCTTTCAATGGACTCGAAAAACTGCATCGATTGCCGCAAATCGCATAAAAATCGGTTGATTCATTCAAAAGTTATGGCAGTTCAAAATTTCAAAAAATAGTGTTTGTTGTAATTAAACTTAGCGGGAAGTTACATGGATGGACTTTAGGGTCAACCGTTTTCCAATTTTTTTTTACATATTTCATGTTATTTTGTATTATTTTTTTTTTTGACTATCTGATACATATATACAGTTATCAAGATTAATGGTTATTTAATTACCCCACAATTTTGAAACACTTTACATTATATGATATAATATTTTTATTTAAAGAAACACCTAAATAAACCTTAATCAGAATATGAATTTTACTATTGCTACGATATCATAGTAATCATTGAGCAAAATTGTACAATATTTTTATAAAGTTTTCCAAAAATGTTGATCATTATACATTTTAAGTACTGGAATACCATTTGTACCATATAAATACGAAATGATGAAAACTGACTACATACATTTTTAGGAAACTTTAACTATACATATTATATTGTTTGAATGTACTTTTTTTTAATACTTATTTTCCCTTTTTTACTTTTTAAACAGAAAATAATTTATTTTTGAATCTCTAACCATCTTATTTGAAATATATTTTTAAGACAGTAAATGGTTTTTCCCAACACTACAGTGCAAACTTTCTTACAAATAAACTGAAAACAGTTTTCAAAAAAGCTGATTCCCGCACTTCATTATTTGCGCACGGTTTACTTTGCGCACTGTTCTTTGCGCACACTACAATAAAACAGTGTCCAAACAGCTGTTCAAAACAATGTAATGTGTTACAACTTTGTCATAACCTGGATGTTTGTTAAGAATGATAGGCCTATTTAAGTTTTAATTCGGTTTTTGACAATAAAAGAAACTGAAGAAATGGATTACTCTGATAGCGATAGTTTAAACTTTAACACATCACCTGAAATTTATGATATAGCTATTCTATGTAACAAGAGAGAAAATTAAATATGTAAAGTACAGAAGGACTATATTACTAGACCTAGGCCTACATCTATCATGAAACTGTAGTTATTGTTATAGCCAAAATATGTTATTAAAGTTACTTTTTAAAATCCAAGTCTTCATAACCTTTCCTCATTATGTCTATATGTTACTTTGCAATACAAATAGTTGATTAGTTAAAATCAAAAATTCATTGAAAATCCAAGTAAACTAAAGTGTTCGGAAAATCTTGTGTATATTACAATCACAAACAGTCATTGCCGTCCTCGAAAGATGGGCGTACTTAGCTTCGCATCGTAAGGCCACTTCTCTTTCTCGTGCGGCAACAACCTACTTTGAGCTCTTGTTAAAAAAATAGCTATTGTATAAAACATGTTTCTGACATAAACAAAATATATTTTATGCTAATTTGCATAACATTAAATGTTTATTTAAATTTTAAATAAATAAATAAATCTGTTCAGTAATGCTTTTTTGAAATATGGAATAAATAAAAAATTTTATACATTACCTATAAGTTTGTATGTGTAGTATGTATGGATATTTCTAAAACCATAATTTAAAATCCTTGCTTAAAGGTAAAATTATTTAATTTTCAATTGTATTTTTATAAAAGAAATAGAATTTTATAACATTTTAAAAGTAAGATGTTATTAAAGCAAGGCGTATATAATTAACTTTATTTTTTCAGATGGATGTATTTAATGAAAATAATTTATGATTAACAACAAAATATAAATAAAACCATTTACAAATAAACGTAGGTAAATAAGCAGTATGCCATTTACATACCAAAGATTCGGATCAAGCTCTTCTCTAGTTTTAGTATTGTATCATAAAAACATAAATTTATTTATGAGTAGATCTGTAATAAAACTCTTTTATTGCTTTTAATTAAACTTTAATTAGTTTTAAATTGCAGCAATTTAACCGAATTCGTTTAATTGATATTTTTACAATAGTTGGTTTAAATACTTTTAATTTTATAATTAGTTTTATTAGCTTTTAATTTTAGTTTGTAACTAGAGGAAACAAACTGTTTGGGTTTTATTTAAAAACATCTTGTACTGGAGATTTAATTAATACCTTTAATTAGGGGGTAAATTGTATGTAAAGTTATATAGCTTATATATGATTAAAACAAGATGACTAAGAACCTATTGAGAGTGAAAACTTTACTGACGGGATATGCGCATGTCATATGAGTGATACATCATGGCTCTTGTTTTAAAACAGAGTTAAACAGAAATGCGGTACGCACTTATAAGAAGGCGTCTGGGCGTGAAATCTATACATAATAATAATCCCTTTAAATAGTTTCCTAATTTTACAATTTTCTATATAAGTACATATTTATACAAAATAAAATCTTTGATATATGATCAAAGAAAAAATAAAATATATTGCAAATAATGATTACTAAAGTTACTAAACATTTAAAATGTGGATGAACACCGCACGGTCTCGGAAAGTGCGGACCCAATGGGCGATGGATTGCCCCTCATTGACGTTTTAGTCAAGAACCGAAGGAATATACCTGAAAAGGAAGGAAATACAACCAAACTCACAAGATAGGGCAAGGGTATCCACTCAGTTAAAAAAAGGGAGAGCAAGGGAAAAGCTTATTGAGAGGTAGAGTGACCAATGGAGACAAGAGGACTCTGATAGGTGGACGTACAGACCGGTTTAAAATCTTGATAAATGGGCGAATAGAAGCCACGGAGAAATTTGATTTTACTTGGCACGGGCATTCACCGGTCATAGATGCTTTAAACAGAACAGTAGCTGCATGCATCCATACTGCGACAGTTGCAGACGTGAAGAAGACGACGTTCTCCACATGTGTTTGTGGGAAATGTAAGGAGAAAAAAACGAAATAACTATGCAGATAGGCAGAACGAAATAACTAATAAAAGGCAAAAATAAGTAGATAGTATGCTAGAAAACGAAGGAAATTGGAGGATGCTGCATTCATCACCGATTGCTGAAAAATAAAGAGGCCCAACTCAGACACCTGGGATGCAGGTAATAAACAATAATTAGCAGTTAATATAACTGAAAAGTGGAGCCCTGGCAGGTCAATAAGTTATACTACTGGTGATCCCTTAACCAGTCCATCAATAAAACCAAATACGGGCTCGTAAGAGGCGGGTTTTTTAGTGCGAGTCCCACTTGGATAGTTTATAATGCAGTTTTACCCCTTAAAAAAAAAAATTATACAGTTGAAATATAAACAATGAAATAACTACTATGAAACTAGATCCATTCCTGGGCGAAGACTTATCCCACACTTTTCCACGTCTGCTTGTTGATGGCAATACTCTGCCATTGATGTCCTATTTGACTCACCACCTCACTATCTCGAGGGTTGCCTACCCCGTGGTCTCTATTCAGTCATACAAATACAATGTTAAACTTACAACAATCAATGGAGACTTTGAAATGGAAACTTTGGCTTCAAGAATGTCCGTATAAAATACATAAACTGTAAACCATAAATTTAGCTTATCTCCTGAAATATTTCAAACCAAAACAGTTGTTAAATGACCACTTCATTTAACTTCCATTAGTAACCAAGCATTTTAAACACAATAAGTTTTAAAATTTTGAATTCATTAGTTAATTAAAACCAAGCAAAACTATTACTGTTGATAAATACGACATTCTAAAATAGTATTGGACTACAGACTTGAACTTATGATACAAACAATGGGCATTATTTGAAATTATCCTAAAATCCATTACTTTAAATTAACGATGGTAATAAAGTTTAAATAATAATCTATTTGAAGAAGTTCTTTAAAAATTGTAAACTAAATTTACAAGAAAATTCCAAACCTTTACGGCAAAATGGTAAGTATATTGTTTATAGATTTAAGTCAACTAACATTACTTTAGAGTCTGAGCTGGTGATAGACATGGAATTATTATTTATAGTGGGTTATTTTACTATTGTTTGGGCAACTAATTTATCCATCTGAAACACAACTTAAGGCCATTATTACCCAAACTTAGTTAAACTATAATCAATAAATTTGTTTGGAATATTGTAAAGGTCTTATAGTAAATAATTACAAAAGTAGACAAGGACAGAAGATGTGAGAAATGAAAAGGGCAATTGTGGGCAGGAAACCACTGGTGCTCAAATAACCATAGTACACTATTTAAATAATTAATAGTTTTTTAGTTCAACTATACATTAATCATAACTAATGATAACTTTGTAAATTTTCTTTATCCTCAGAATCAATTAAACCGGGAAGTTTTATTTAATCTGATTTTTCATTATATAATCTTTTGTATTTATTTATTCAAACAGAAAAATATCATATTTTGGTTTTTTAGTAAACTTGTTGTATAACAGGGAATCCTTGTTACTGGAGGGACTCGAGGGTAGACAGCCGTAAAGAAAAATATAGTTAACACAAAATAAAACATAGAGTTCCTCGGCTCCTTTGAGACTTTGTCTTGCTGCTACTTGAACCTAAACGTTTTAAAAATTAAGTTATTATAAAGTGCTATTAGTTTCAACCTCCTTAATCAAATATATAAACATGTAACTAAACACAAACCTAACTTGTTTGTTTACACTGTGCAATCTTCTACTACAAAACGGGATTACAAAAACTTAAACAACTTATACATAAAATGTTTGTTTTCTAAATATGTAAATAGTATATAAGGTGGATCCGACATGCTTGTTTTCAAAATGTTTGAATAAAGAAATGTCTCTAACCTTTCCCATGTTATTTATAGAAAGCATTGACCAGTCTGATTTTTATTTTGGAATAATTGTAATTCATTATTTGCATAATTCTTTAATGTGTTCCGTACGCAATTTTTAATGTTAGCAATTTATATTGGTGTAAGAGATACTAATGCAATTAAAGTTTTATATTTCTGTATTTTAAATTTAAATTTCGTTTCATGAATGTGAATTAATTGAAATACTTGAAGGTATTTTATGTTTCAGAAAGTGTTCAAAAGACACAATTGTAATCTGTAGTAGTTTGTTATTTCAATGCAATTTCATTTTTAATTACTTATTTTAATCTGTTATTCGCTCTACTTTGTCGCTCATGACTATATGACAAGAAGCGAGATCAACATTAACTTGTTAATTTAGCTTACCACTGAGTTTTAATATAATAACACATTATTTGATTTCAGCAAACAGGAAACAGTGACGAATGAGGCCACTTTATTTAAAAAAAGTTTTTCTAATATTTTTTATAGTAACGTCTTATTACAAAAAATATTAGTAAACATATATAAACATAAGGAGCTATAACAAGTTAAAATATAAAAAATGTGCAGTAAAATAGGTATAAAATATCAATTGTAAGTAAAGACAAGATATTAAGATGTGACAGTAATCTGCGGCTAAATACATTATGATACAGGTTTAGTCAGCAAATAAATGCATTACGAGTACAAAACATTAAAAAAATATTGTTTACTGATTTACCAATGGTATAAGTTATTTTACAATGAAGAATTAGGAATATTGATATTATAAGTACTCTAAAAATTACTATATTCACTACTCTAACAAAACAATCTGCCTTTTTATCTCTGACGTACCTACTTCTACTGTTTCTACAGAATCTATAAACACTATATACTTTAGTTAAAATAAATATACTTTATGTATATTTTGTTATTCGCCATTCCGACTACTGTATAAATTAATATAATATACAACTTACCGTCGTCAGTAGTCTCTTGTCGTATTGTAAAAAGACGGTTGTTTCAGCTATTGAGAAATTATCAAGTTACTGCAGAATATCCTCTGTTGTAATAGAACACTTAGCAAAAGCATGTTAACAAACATTTGAAATAAATAGTAAAATTTAAGGGTACACAATTGATAGCACAGGGATTTACGAAATATTGAAATACATTGGACAAACATTCAGATACTTTAGGAAAAGTTCAAAGAACACATCCCGAATAAAAGCAAAATGCTTCGCACACCTTATTTTAAATAACTCTATAACTACACGGCAATCGATTACACCTCAAAAATAATCCTGACACAATACCTAATGAGAAATTACCTTTTGAATCAAACGCATTATATTACAATACCTTTCTTAATTACAAACCAGTTTCCATATTACTTCACATAAATAAGCAACATTTCAGAGTTAGACAGTGGGCCAACCAAACTTGGTTTTACTTGAATATTTTATTTAAATATTTCTAACTTGTTTTTTTTTTTTAGTGTTAAGTGTTCCATGACAACAGAAGATGTTCTACAACTACTTGAAAATGGCTGAATAGCCGAAAGGCCATCGTTGTACAATACGACAGTGACTACTGAAGACGTTGGATTGTAACGTTATATTAATTTATGTTTACTATGTCTAATAGCGTATTTAGATTTACTTAATCTATGTTTTGGTAGTTCAAGCATATAATACAATTTTGTATTATTGCAGGTATGTTTTGTTTCTCTAAAGAATCCCAATTTATTTGGTTTTATCAAAGACACAAAGCCTTGGCAGACACAAAGAATGAACCCCACTATATCACGATACATAATTAAAGCTTCCCTTTGTAGCCTGCATGCTTTGCTTACATAGTATGACAAAGCCTTAAGCAATAAAATCTAAATTCATAGTTAATGTGCATCTGTGTGGGAATTTAATACTTGAACAAGTTTTAAAGAAATGGCAACATTACAACTAATTTGTATTCAATATTATTATACATACTTGTTCTTTACTTAAATATGTTTTTGCATGGTGGATGCCACCCGATTAAAACATAAAATACCTTTTAGACTTTATTGGTTTTATCTACAAATTTATAAAGTGTAGCATAATGTTATATTTTGGTACGGTATTGAATTTCCATAGGAAATATTAGCTTTTGCAGAGTCTCTTATGGTGAGACCTAAGGTCGGGAGTAGTAAATGAGCAACGATCACGGTCCCAGAACACGTTCTGAGGGGTAGTTAAAATTTGTATTCGCACTCTAACCTCAGTTTTTTACTTCCGATTTCAGCAAAATTTTACAAACGCTTTGGTTTTCTAAGGTACGTGTACAATGTTAGTGATTGTACTAGGAATTACAAGTTTACAAATTTATTAAACTAACTTGTTATTTTATGAAGTGGGTTGTGTATATAGACTACACGTGACAGAAACAATTGAATAAATACTACAAAAAGGTGTTCAAGTGATTATTTAAGGTAATGTTTTTATATTGCGCTAACAAAATAAATGCGACTGAAATTAATATAAAACTATTTGGTCTACCATTCGAAGCCTAAATTGTAAGCGCTATGGATTTTATATCAATATAGATAAACATATATGATATTTTTAATATTTTCAGCAGGTTTTAAATATTATAATTGAAAAGACATTTTATAAATTTGTAATAAACAATTAATAATTTAATTTAAATACCATTGACAGCAAACAATTAGAGAACAATTTAGTAAGAGCAACGAAGAACGAGAGTGGCATCAGTTGGGTCTTAATATACAACATTAAACTAGCTACAATCAATTAATTATAAACTACCACTTTAACTTTACAACTTAAAATATAAACTAAATGAGGTATTCAGTATTAATAATATTTTATGTATCATTAAGATCTTTGTATGATTTACCAAATGTTTAGTCTTTGAGTATCCCAGTATTGAGAGTAAAGAGAAAGAAAGAATAGGATATTTGTTCTGGATCTTCCTGCATTTGACGTACAAATAACGTTTTGAAATTGACAGTTTCTGCTTCAAAAGGAAGTTAGATTCTCTCTTATAAGACATTTCCTGTCGATCTGCTTCAGACATGTTGGTAAATGGATTGTATATAAGTTCTATTTTATAAATACTGATATTGTATTTGTTTAAGTGTCGGTAAAGTTGCTTTAACTTGAATTACACATTGTTTATTTATGTTTGAAAAACGAATCACAGCACTTAATAAACTATCTTGTAGAAACTAATTGCAATAAAACATAAACTGTAATACATTTTATTTAAACAATAACAAACAATTATTAATAGCTAGTCGAGCGTATATAAATTGGGAGATCAATTTTGAATTTGAATAAATAACCAATTGCTTTTGCCGCTAATATTTTTGGAGATATATTTTCTTTTCTTAGCGGATTATTCACCTGTTATGAATTTAAATTGTTATAAAATACATACATTGCTTTTTGGAGACGAGTATACTTAAGTAATAATGATTATACAAGTAATGATTTAAAAAAAAAACAATGATACAAATTCTACACTTTACTTAAAACATATTTCTAATTATATAAGCAGGAAATATTAAATTTCCCTATAATCAGGAAAGTGACCTATTTCTTGCATGCGCAGACTAAACACTTTCTAGACAATGATAGTCTATTTTTCACTGTACAACTCAAAAAAGCAATACTGTATATAAAATATTTTATTTAAATTAAATTAAATACTAGCAACATTTAACACTGCTTATAATGAAACAAAATCTCCCAAAGAAGCTACTGCGACAGGGTGTTGGAGAGATGCGACACGAGATCCTGTCGCATTCAGAGTCCTAACTATCCAGGAGTGTATCCTAGGAATGGAACTTGTTACTACCGTGTAGAACACAGACAGACTCCACGGTGAAAACATGCTTTACTAAAGGCAAAGGAATAGTCATAAGATACACATTAAGGATCAAATTGTAAAATACGACAGAAGCCAAATGGTGTTGAGGGTTTGGGACCAATGCAACTTAGTGCAAGACTACTTGACTGTATACGACGGTACGTCCACAACGGATCCCGTCTTAGTTAGGTTATGTGGTGGTGACGTAGTACCTGATATAATTAGAAGTGGCGCCCAGACGCTTTAGCTGAATGATAAATAAAATTTTAAACAATTAAAATATTTATTTCTGACTGAGAAAACGTACGAAACGTTATAAGTGATCAAAAAATAGCCTAGTTATAAATATACTAGAGGTAAGCAATGTAATTTTAAGTGATACAGAAAAAAGAGGAGGCTGAACTCCAAAAAAATTTGAATGTAATGGCAGCCGAAAGACAACAACGGATAGCCGAAAAACAAGAGCGGTTAGCAGAAAAAAAAGAAAGCGAAGAAAGGGATTTATCGGAAGAGAAAGAGGGCGAAGAAAGAGAATTAGCCAAAAAAGGCGAACGCGAGGCGAAAGAAAAAGAGCGTGAAGAAAGAGAATTAGCCGAGGAACGCGAAAGGGAATCCGAAAGACAAGATCGGCTAGCGAAAGAGAAACAGCTCAAAGAAAGGAAATTTAGCTTTGAAGGCGAGTGACAAAAAAGCGTTTGGATGAGAGCCGCGAAGGATTTCCGTGTGGAAACCTAAGCACAAATAATAAGGAATTTAAATGAGATAGTCCTACCTCAAGAAAGTTCATATTTATAGTTCAATTTGTTTTGCTGTGAATGTTAAATTGTTTAATATGTATAAAGCTCATTATCTCTACTTTCAGAATCAATTAATTTTGTTATCGGCGGAACAATTCATTAAACAAATTTCTTTACAGGGTTTAAACAGTTACTATGCAAAATCAATATATCTGACACGGCCCATCTTGTGCATGGTTAATATGTACCATTGCAAGCTTTAATATGTGTTGGTTTAAAACATTGCAAAGCTTTAACTTTAAAAATGTCAAAGTTATGAATTTTCTTTTCTAAGTCCTTGGTTTTTCGCTAAATAAAAAAATCACCTATCAAGGCTTACACACTCTTATTTTAAATGGGTTTTAATTTACAACTTTTCCATTGAATGTATAGCTTTTCATCAAACGATTTACAAAATACAAACGAAAAACTCCGAAAGGTATAATTTTTCCAGGTTTTTGTTGTTTCAATAATTTATAACACTTAATGTCATCGTTTCCGAAGGTGGTATTTAAGATATTCATCAAGTAATAACGCAATCAGTTTGCAGTTAAATTTTTTAGCATACCAAATCTACATTGGCTGGTCCATACAGTATTGAACACACATCTCCTTGCCTGACTTAAGCTTTCGTTAATGTATACTATATATCCCCAGATCTTTTGCATAGTCCTATAATCCTAGGAATTTAAATGTCGATTTCTTTTCCTCAAAACCCCTTTATTTATCACCATTATGGTAAATTTTGAAATTATTCCTCTCACTCTACCAACACCCACACCTTGCTTACGACCTAAACGATGGGAGGCGTTAATAATATTATCTGCAATTTGTATTCCTAAACTATCAATCACGTTCTCTTCCTATTGTTTCAATGCAGATTGCTCTTGAGTACTGCTCCATATTTTTCAAGCGAGTTTACAATTCTTGTACTACTTTTCACAAGACTATATTCCCTGTTTACCATTTAAATATATGTTTAGTAAATTTGTTTAACGTCAGCTTGCAACTCAAATATTTTCACCATGTCTTCAATTTTACCGTGGTACATTTCCCTAGCTTGTTTTCCAGCTTCTTAAGTTGTTTTTTGACTCACCCCGCATTGCACGATCAAGGTTGATTACCTCTTTAGTACACACTTCATCCTTCTGAAGTTCTGATTAAACATGCATTATTTTTCTTTTTTGCTTTCTACAAGGATCACATCGCCAAACACCACTATTTTCTGCATAAAAATCAATATATTCTCTTGACATTTTAACACAGGAACAGTAAAAAACACTTTTACAGCCATTACAATGATTTTTTTGTTTTTGACTGAACAGTTTTAACACAATATTTGCATTTATCACTGGTATTTAAGTTTTCCCAAGAAACTATTAGTATATAATACGTAAAGAAAAACTAAGTTATATATTTTCTAGTTTCAGTTACTAGATACAGAATAGAAGCCCCAGATCAATTATTACACAAGTACTATCACGTTATAGATAATGAACCGGTCAGCCACAGCATGTTCGTACACTTCTAGCTCAGAATCGTAACTGAAATTATAGTAAAATTGTAAGTACTACACTTATTATATAATAAGAACAACATAAGTTTCAAAGTGAGGTTATCAGGGAAGTTGAAAAAATTTAAGACGATGAGAGTTGAATTCCGTAAATTAATAGTATACCATCTAAACTAAAATTAAATACAATATTGTTATTTTTATTTACAACCACAATTTAAACTAAGTCACACGACAAAGTTAAACGTAGTGTTTGTAGTTAGTTTACAAAATAAATTTTAAAGTGAAGAAGAATCGTACAATACAATACACTTTCCATGGAAGAAACTCTTGCAACCATACGCGTCTTATTTTAATGTCAATATGAGTTTTATTGTTCATATAAATGATATGATTAGAATCTCAGAAGAGCGATAACCAAACTGTAGAGACACTAATAGCTCCAAACCTAGACAGAAGCGCTAGAAGGAATAAAGAAAACTAAAACAATGTAACTGTGGTTCTGGAGTTTCTTTTATCAAAAATATTCGGTTGCCTTATGTTTCTATACCATTTATCTTTTGTTTGTGTATGTCTGGTCTGGGCCATTACAATGCTAGCTAGATAAGATTGTCAAGCAGAAATAATACATTGATATTATTTTTGATAAAAGCAACAATAATTTATTATATTTAGGTTTCTATAGAAACCTTTTTGATCTTGAGCGAAAGTAAAATGTCATTGGTAGAAAGGTTTTAGTTTACTGCAATATGGTGTCCACATGTTTTAGAAACATTGTTCTTGCTTGACCATAGACAAAACATACGATATTTTTCTTGGTGTTCAGTGTTTTATAAGAAGAAACTTTCTATTGGCTACAAGTTGTTGTTTTTTAAAAATTAATTTACCAACCTTGAAATGATTTTATTAATTTTCCCTCTACTGCTGCTGGGTCTTACTAGTTTCAACAAAAGTTCTGTCATTGTCGAAGACGATAATTTCAGACGATAATCACATGACACAAAACACTACACAACACATA
>JAGFPH010007050.1:6903-47718 GCA_018207615.1 Philaenus spumarius | reverse complement strand
GTTATGTGTTGTGTAGTGTTTTGTGTCATGTGATTATCGTCTGAAATGTTCGTCTTGGACAATGACAGAGGTTTATGTCGAAACTAGTAAGAACCAGTAGCAGTAGAGGGAAAATTAAAAGGAACCATATGAAGGTTGGTAAATTAATTAACAAAATTTACAATAATGGTCCAGGAAGTAGGAGTCAAACTAATTAATAAATTAAAGTTGGTTATTTTTCAGATTGTGGTTTGTGTAATAGTCTAATTCTAGGGCAATATAAAGAAGCTATAAAATGTGTATGTACTTTATTTTTATAGTAAATGCTCCATAACTATGAATTATATAAGATTAAGGAGCTAAACTTGTTCTTTCACAGTTTAAATCTAGTCTCTTATTAATTATAGTTTTTCTATACAACCACCGAACGGTAGAATTGAATTGGCAATCACATAAATGTTAAGGGTTAAAAAAATAAATTACATAATACAAGTCATACTCCTAAAATGGCGACCACACTTTCAATAGAATTTTTAATTCTTTTATTACAAAAAAAAAAATATTGTGTAATTTCTATGATTCATAGCCTTGATAACGCCTTTAACTGTTCAAATATTTATAACTTTTCTCCCTATATTTTGTTATCACATTTAGGTAAAGTTTTCACCTCACTCGAATTCTACCTATTTTAACAAAGTTAAATTTCCCCTTCCACATTAGTACGTCAGTGAGCGCGTAGCCCTGCGCATGTTTCCTTGAGTCAATTAGGGCGCAGGCTCCATGTGGGCAAATGTCCTGTGCTGCGTAACATATGCAGCACTATAACTCTGGTCTAAACGAATGATTATACCAAAAGAAACAAACTAGTTTGGAACCGAATTAGGCTCTTTTATTTCAAACTGAAAACACAGATTTAGCGCACGTTTGACAAAGGCAGGAAGATGTAAAGGGTTAAGACTATGAGGTCTGAATTCCTTAAATAATGTTAAACCATCCAATTAAAATGGAAAATCCTAGAGGATTATTTAACTTACTATAGAAGTCCAAAGAGGTGATATGCAAGGATAGCTTTTGTTATTATTTTTCTTAAAATTTAATGAGATTCCTTTGAACAAAGATAATCACTTTGTAACTAAATATCTCTTTTCTTTCCTTACATTTTCTATCTTCTATAAAAAGATGGTTTCACAAACTACTTCAGTTGAATGACTCCTTTAATCTCAGTTTACTTCTTGTAATTATTCTTCCAATATTTAAAACAGACTAAAAATATTCCTATTTTCGAAATTATAGATTTTCTAAATATCTCAGAAAGTATTTTATGTTATCTTTTCTATAAACTGGTCATTTGTAAATAAACTTAATAAACAATAAAAACTTAGGGTTCATTAAAAAACCAGATTGTATTAGTTTCATTCAATAATCCTTTTTAGTTACAAAATATATATATATATATATATATATATATATATTCAAATGGTTTGAAC
This sequence comes from Philaenus spumarius, assembly GCA_018207615.1. Lineage (NCBI taxonomy): Eukaryota > Metazoa > Arthropoda > Insecta > Hemiptera > Aphrophoridae > Philaenus > Philaenus spumarius. Next base: position 46,252 of record JAGFPH010007050.1, on the reverse strand, counting down.
GTAACAATGTGGATTTACTAAGACACTCTCAATGTAATTTTGTAAGGAAGTTTGCGTTGTAGTGTTGGGAAAAAACATTTTCTGTCTTAAAAATATATTTTAAATAAGATGGTTAGAGATGTAAAAATAAATTCTTTTCTGTTTAAGAAGTAAAAAAGGGAAAATAAGTATTACAAAAAAGTACATTCAAACAATATAATATGTATAGTTAAAGTTTCCTAAAAATGTAAGTAGTCAGTTTTCATCATTTTGTATTTATATGGTTCAAATGGTATTCCAGTACTTAAAATGTAGGTATAAAGATCAACATTTTTGGAAAACTTTATAAAAATATTGTACAATTTTGCTCAATCATTACTATGATATCGTAGCAATAGTAAAATTCATATTCTGATTAAGGTTTATTTAGGTGTTTTCGAATATGTTTCTTTAAATACAAATATTATATCATATAATGTAAAGTGTTTCAAAATTGTTGGGTAATTAAATAACCATTAATCTTGATAACTGTATATATGTATCAGATATTCAAATAAAAATTATACAAAATAACATGAAATATGTAAAAAAAATTCTAAAATAATTACTCTATATTGTTTTGTGTTAATTTTATCTAACGCACCCACATATTACATGTTGTTTTGTAATGTTAACACAATATACTTAAACTACTATAATTTAATTTAATTGTTTTAAATAGATACTGAAATATAAAATAGATAAGAGACTTTTATTATAAGTTAACTAATTCATGGAACAAAAATTACATTTTACAATCCGGAAATATAAAACTTAATTTGCATTTATCTGATACCCCAACTCCAACTGCTAAGGTTACAAATTTAGTGCAAATTCTTGCAAATTAAATCTTCACGGAATAAATTATAATTTAAACTTTCTGCTAGGTTATTCCATAAGTAGAACACAGAAATAACTTTTTTAATTTAAAAATGCAATAAATCTTTTTAGCTTGTGAAATTTTTAGTCTTAAATGTTTGTTTAAAAATTTAGTAATAGAATATTTAAAAACCCTTCTTTTTTAATTATTTTATAAATAATGTCTAATAATTTCAGTTCTGCAAATTTTAGACAGTGTATTTACTAAACCAAACATATATTCTGAACAATCATTCTAGAAATGAATGTAACCTAAATAGCTTAAAACGTATATTACAATCACATGTAATTTGTATTATTTGGCACTGAATATGATAATATAAAAATACATTTTTATAAAATAACTATTCAATCTGAGGCATTAATGTTATTGAACATTTAGAACAATATTTTTCAAAGCGACAATATTTGTTTGTCATTCGCAACACGAAATTCGGCTATTTCACGGTCTATAAATTACATTTATGTTCAGGGATCTTAAAAAACAATTTAATAAAATTGATATATCAATATAATTCGAAAAGGAAAATAAGTGTAATTAGCTATTTAACAAGTTTAACATTATTAGAGAAGGGATCAGTTTACAAAATTACTGTCACTAATATTCACGTTTCACAAATACACATTTTCAAAGGGATACTGGCAAGCATTTTTTAAAGATTCAGAATAAATATGAAAAACGACTTATTTCATTCTATAATTTTTGTCGATAAACCTAATTTTAAAATTATCTTTAGTAAAACCTTATTTGATTATTATTATTATTCAAATATTATAATATTTTAAACTAAATAAAGTGTACTTTTATTATTCCCAAATAAGTAAGTGTAGATACCCATACAAATAATTTATTTGTACAATCAAAATTTATTTATTCAATTCTTAGGATTTTTTGTTGTATATTAGATATTTAACACGACAGAAATAACAAACAAAGGTTTTATCAGTAAAGTGAACATTTTATAAAATAACTTTAATATTTGAGTTCACGGTGATCTATTTTTAATAACATTTATTTTATTTTTAAGTTAGAATTTGTTTGTTGCCTTTATTAAACAATCTTTAATATGATCCGTTTTTAAGTATGTAGATATTAGGAAACAGATTTCATAGCATTAGGCAAGTTCAATATCTTAGATGGAACACTAGAGCTTAATCCATCCTACAGTTGGCTGTAACATAATTTAGTTCAGAAGCACCAACTGTATTGAATACGAAACAATTTTCAATACTTATTTTTTTTTTGTGAAAAAAATATTGACTAAAATCAATAAAATATAATGTAGCTAATAAACTACTACAATAACCTATTCGAGACACCTTTACTGAAATGGGCGAATACAAAGTTTAAATTTCTACAAATCAAAATTAATTTGAATTGGTGAAGAAAATTCCCTCGAGTATTTTTGAATTGCTCACTTCACTTCCTTTAATTAAACCGGGAACGTGATACGTCCCAGCATACCTAGACTAAACAGTTTACATAATTTGTATGATGAAATTTAAGTTTATCCCTCTAAATAGAATTTATCAAAACATTTTCTAATAAATGCTATAGTGATGATTTTACGAAAATTCGAGTTAATAACATATATCTTACTTTGTTTAAACTTCCACAGTTAACATACATTTATGAAACTTATAAATACACAAATTTTACAGATACGTAAATAAATAACCATTTGTACAGTATACAATTTTAAATATAAATAATACAAATTAAGTTGCAATTTATTATTTATAGCTGCAGTGTTATTATGCCACAATTTGAAACTATGAGAAAACAAGTATTTTGTAAATGTTTTGCAAATGTATACCTGTTTAATATTTAGAAATACCAACTCTAATTAGTCGTAACTTTAATCTTTTAAAGTTAGATCTTGATTAAGTAATTAAATTGAATTAATTACAAGGATTTAATTAGAGTGTACACCTTCTATAAGTAAAAATGAGTTTTTCAAACAGTTCCCAGCTCACGTTTTTATAATTAGTAACTGTTGTTAGTGATTTATGTATAGTACTGATATAACTATTTAAGCAAATGATGGTCTTAATAGTTTTTTTTATTCATGAATTGGTAAGCATAATACAATATTATTATTGCAATTATTTAGAAGGTTTATTTCATACAATTAGTTCTTCAAATCACAAACATTAGGGTTTATCCCTTTATAAATTCAAAAGTTTACACTTGCAGTTAAAATATAAATAATCTGAAATTAGAAAAACAATTTAAATCTGATTTAAAGAAATTAACTTTTTAATATGATTTCTTACTAAACATCGTAAAAAAGGTCTAACGTACAAAAATATTGAAAAAAGTAAAAAATATTTAAATATTTCAGTACCAACCTGTTGTATTTTGATGAATTATATACATTGTTCAAATATAATAAGAAATTCTAGAAATTAGTTTATAAACATTAAAAACATACATCATTTGCCGCTCACTTCTCGGTATCAATTTCGACTTTATTTATATTTTTAAAGTTTCTGTTATATATATTTTATTTTCCTACAACATCTTTACTATAATGCAAGTTATACAGGGGAAGTAGCGTATAGTATTCGATCGCCAGGAACTAGGTTCAATTCTTCGCTCCTGTAATGGAGTTTCCAGTTATAGCAGACTGGACAAAGCTCTCTCGGTCACTTTGTCCCGATATACAGCATTTTAGCATAAAGTGAACTTTTCTGTAATTAAATTACTTTAAAATTCAATATACTCATGCGTACGTAAAATCTGCTCACATTTTTTAAACAAGACGAATATTGGTAACATATTCGTACCATACATTGGAAGGAATATAAAAAATTCCGGGAACTTTGCTTTTACTCTATTACATACTTATACACATTAATTAAAAATATACATTTATGTTGTGTACTGATTGTTATGTGTAGGCTTATTTAAGACTAAGGCTAATTATATAGTATTATTTGAGTTAAATGAGTTAGACGTGACAGTCGCTTCAACAGAAAAAAATCTGTAGGCCATATTTTTATTAAATAAATGGAAAGTAATTAATTATAATTTTTATTTATATTTCCTATTATAATTAGTAGTTACAATTTGTACGACAAGAAGAATGTTCCATTACCTCTATACATATGTATTATTAAATCCAATACCTATATGTAAACGATATTTGGATGATAGAGTTTGCCCTAGAGATGCTATGCTAATATACTGTTCAGTCATTCTGTCAACGACCATAAACTAAACATTAAAGAATACTGAGGAATAATTGCATATTTATAAAATTGTTTCGAAATGAAGTACACTCAATTAAGTAATAATACATTCTAAACAATTTTACAATATAAAATAATGTTTCTGTATTTCTTACATTCCAATGTTTGGCCTTCATATTGTTTCGGAATACAAATTAAACACCCCCACTCGCCCAATTAAATTTTATAGACTTCTAGGTATTCGATGCTATAAAAAAATATATTAAAAATTCTTGATCTGGAAGCTCTAAGCACTCAAATGTTTTGAATATTTATACTTCTTAATCTTAAAAGCAATACAAATTAAATCTTACAACTTGAAAGAATGTACATTCATTATTTATTTAAACTTAGTATCGAACGGATGAAACTGAAAAAAAGTTGTAACTATGAATTTAAATAAAATAATTAATTGGCTGGACAGAAAAACTTTATTTATTTAAAACTAAAAGTAATCAGTTGTCTCTAGCAATCAGTGGAGGCGCATCTTTCGTAAATACTTGAATAAACCGTTTCTCTTTTAACAGATCTGAAAATAAACTCATTTCGACAAAATTTTTTTTAAGGAACATAATTTGTGATCTATATGACTAGTTGTTGTCTGCTGTCACGACCACGAATCCTTTATTGAGACTTTTGCCCCTAAATTAAATGTATTGTAATAATATTTTTAAGTTAGGTCTAGCTGTAAGTTTATGTAAAAAAAAACATCCTTGCCTTTGATCATAACACGTAACACAACTCACTTAAATTATATAGCTTTGAGCCCTTGCGACCTAATTACGAGTCCATAATAGAATAAATATAGCACAACATTAATTTGGTAAAAAAAAAAAAAATGTTTATGATGATAACTTATTATAGTTTTGTATTTTTAAGTTTCTGTATTTATTACGTACACAGAATCCATATATTTTTTAATGTGCTGTATATGAAAATTATTGTATTAGTAATAATTTGAATGATCAACTTAATCATACAAACTTAATGACTGAAATTAGAAATATAAATTAAATAGATAATGAGAATTTGTGTAAGTAATATTGTATACTAGCTGACCCGATCCGGCTTTGAACGAATAGACAAATCAAAGTTAAATGTATAATAACAAAAAATATATATCAATAAATATATTATACTATTGGGGGGGAGGGATGTTTAGTAACTTTGACCTCCCAAACCCCCTTAAAATTTCGAATTTTTTGAAAACCTTACTTAGTGAACACCTAGGTCTCTAGAGGAAGCTACATACCAAATTTCATTCCAATCCGTTCAGTATTTTGTGAGAAATCGTGATGAGTGAGTCAGTGAGTGAAAGATTGCCTTGTAGGGTAAATTGTGGTTAAATAAATAGATATACGTTTGAGCTTTTGTTTGTTTGAATTTGTAGTTAAAAGCGCGATTTAAAACAAGTGTCCTGCGATGAAAAGATAATAAACTCCAACCGTCACGGAATGTTTAGGCTCTCGGGTCCTCTCAAGTTCTAGTTCGGACGGAGATAAGCGATCGCTAGACACCAGTTGATCGGAAGGAATGTGTAGTTAGTGGAAGTGACTGAGGCAGTGACACTTTATAAAATCAGTGTCGTTGGTTTATTCAATTATTGTAATTATTAATTAATTTGTTATGGTTGGCTAATCAACCACCTCGGGGCTTAGGACACGGGGGGGGGGGGGGGCAATGCTGTCTAATTAGTTACCCCAATGTAGATTTACGTTCAATTAAGATAACACTTTCTTAGGGCCTTATGTGACCTGTATTACTTAAGTTTATAATATTATCATTTGTAAGATAATTGTTTAAAAAAAATAGCCTCATCATGGCTGGCTTCGGATCGAGTTTGAGTTTGGTGAACCACAATTGCCCAGAACTGATAGTTTTTAACCATCTAAGATCCATGTGGTCAAATAGTCTAGATTTACCTGCACGTTACAGTCCTTTACCAGAATATGAAACAGCAATTAGTCTATACACAACATTTTCACAGTTTATTTATGAAACACATTCAATAACGTTCCTAACGACAAATACAAGAGAACAGAGGAAACGGGAAATTTTAGTTTGTACAATTGCAAATTAATAACTGCTTGTTACTGTCATTTTGTAAATTAAATTCTAATCGTTATACCTCACATATTGCGGACATTAATTGTTAATCGTCGAGTGCTTGGAAAAATAAACATAAACATAAAACAAAAAATAATAGTAGTAGACCATATAACACTAGCGCACAATATTAATAACATTTACAGATGACGTGACATAACTCCGCGCTGCGATAAACGGTGGCTACTGAAAAACAGTTTTAGTTGTCTGTAATTCACCAAGGTTAGAAAAGTCATTTATATAAAAGTCATTTATATAGCCTTGGTGATTGTAAGGCTTAAAAATGTAATATAATATTTTGTGGCATTACAAAACAAAATCAAACTTATCAAAATGATAGCACAAGAAAATAATAATACTTCGTTTAGGCATACTTTATTAGAAAACAATTGATTTGTTAGATAAAATTCTGAAAGGTTTACATATACAGCCTCTAGATAACTTAAAGTAAGGGTACATGTCTTTTTCATTTTTACCAATTTAAAGTACTAATAATAATACCAAATTAACCAAGAGTATTTGCTTTTTAAAAGCAATAGGCCTATTTCTAGGAATTGATCAACTTTTAAAACATTATGAAATTGTTATTCCATTTTAAAAACATATCAGAGTAACAAAATTAAATATAAATCGTAACAAACCCAAGTGCAGAAGGATTACAGAACTTAAGTCTACAATAGGATTAATTTAAAACACAACACAATCCAAACAAATACAGGAACTGTCACAAGATAAGTATTATAAATGTTTTTGAGTGTTTTGTTTATATGTTTCTGCATACGCGGAAATTATTTAAAATTAAATTTATTTCTAATAATAAAATGTGATATGGTTTATACATTAGTTTTCTGTCAGGAAATGAAGTTGTCTCTAACGATTAATTTCTATCGAAATCGAATGGAAGCAAAGTACCATTGATATAAAAGTAGAGAGGTTCAAACAGCATTAATAAAATTCATGAATTTATACAAACTAATGTTTAACAGTTAAAGTCTAAAAATAGGACGATTATTTTTACTGCTATTTCTCCGTGTAAAATGTCTGTTACTAGCAAATCGTACAAAGTTTTTTTACCGAATCATTAAGTATTGATTTTTACTGCGGATGTAAGAAGCGTCTTTTGTGTGTATCGTATATTCTTTAAATTTGACAGCATTCATTGTCTGCAGTTCCTAGAAATGCCGTTTGAAGGCACTTGAAATAAATTTATTGAAGATAGGCTAAGTTATATTTTGTGCAAAAAGTGTCGGATGTCTTCATCTAAAACTAGCAGAGACTTTACTCACACACACACATGTCGTCACATTACAGAGTATTATTGCCATTGATGTACTGGCTGTCTTGTGGCAAAAGTTTTATTTTGTTTTTACAGACTGACCGTAAATTGAAGGTGTAATAAAAAAAAAATAATAATAGTAACAAATTCATTTGTTTTGAATAACAATATAGTTTTTTTTTTATTAACAAATAGAAAAAGCAGCAAACCTAACTAATGTATTCAAAGTACATTCGATTGTTTACAATGCAGTGGTTATGAGTGTAAATATTTTAAAAGAGGTTAAACATTTTGTTTAAACAAGAGGTTAAAAGAAATTTGAATAGAATAACTTTGCTTTTGGTTTTATAATAGTTTGGTTTTGATATGCCAGTATTATTTTTATTTGACCATTAGTTTAAAGATGTTAGTCACTCTTTGGCTTATCAGACTAAACCTGTCGGTCTCTAATTGTGTCAATATTAGTTTGACTGGCAACAAAATTATATTATTTAAACAAATGAACTTCAAAAATATTTTTTTATGAAGGATGAAGAAATCCATTAAAAATTTCAATACAAGTTATTCAAAATGGCAGATCAATTAAATCAGACAGAATAAATATATTTTTTATTGTTCTATAGTTTTTGGACAGCAAATAAAAAAAGCTGATCTTTTCACAGATTACCTAAAACATCTTTTTAAACCTTTCCAACTACTCATAAGGAAACACAATGCTTGTAGAAAGATAGAAGGAGACGAAATGCATATTGTCTCTCTTAATTACAGAACTCAAGCTCATTATTGTGTAGAAATATTAACAACAAGAAAGCTGCTAGAGATAGCACTAATTAAACTACAGTACATAATTAACGCCTGCCTAAATCTCAAGGACGTACCAACACTCTCGAAAATTGCAGAGGCTATCGTCTTACCGAAGCAGGTAAAACCACCGACAGAGGTCACACCGTAAAAATTTCTCTGTTACCTGTAATGTCAAAGATATTTGAAAAACTTCTCCTGAAAAGTCTACGAATCATAATGAAAAGAAGGCTGGCACCGAACATTTTTTTCAAAACCTACAATCATAACCGGATGCAAGGAAGTTGAAACATTAACAATGTTTGTTTAAAGAAAATTCTTTGTTCGATACATTACATTATAGTTCAATAAAGACAATTACCTTAAGTTAAACCCGTCGAACAATCCTTAAAACATTCTTTGTTTTTATTTGTTCTTTTATATATGCGCGTTTAGACATTTTGTTCAGCCGTTATTAAATGATTTAAAATAATCTAAGCACTAAACACACCACTAATACTGCACATAAAAATATAAGTACATGGGCAATACAAGTGGTCTGTAACCTTTATCGTAGTAAGTAACCTTTTTGCCCACCGAGTCCGTAATTATTTTCTATAATATGATTTAGGATTTGAATAGTTTATAACGTGTTAAGCTTTAAGTATGTGTGCAAGTGTGTCAATATCTGTGGGTTTTAATATCTGTATTTATTTAGTAGTCAGTAATTACAGTTTTCTGAGATGGCCATAGATCACTGTAGATATCGCCGTAAGCAAAAAGTGAAACAAAGATGGTAGGTAATTAGTTAGGTGTAAATAGTAAATAAACAGTTGTGAACTTTCAGGGTCTCTGATCCCCAAGTATGTGTTTTTTTCTGATTTTCAAACGTTAAACATATTTCAAATTGACCGTACTTTTGCGGTCGACATGAAACAATTTTGTTTATGCTAAGAACGGCTAAACCATAGAGGTTTGATTTGAAGATGTAAAGTGTTTCTTTTGTCACACATATCGCTAAATTTTAAAATTCTTTACACTATTAATAATTTGGCTATAATATAATACAGTTATACGATACGTTTGTAGTAAACAATATAAACATATCCACTTAAATGTACTTTTAAAAAATATTTTAGGTTTAATTAGTTTAAGAGATGAGAAAGACTGCTACCCAAAAAATACAGCCCATTACATCAGTGGGTTTGCATTTATTAAATATTGTAATTGGTATAGTTATGTGTGTGTTATGTGCCTAAATGCTGGTTGGGAAACTGTGTAATAAGAATAACCTTATATACTAGATGTTTCCCATTTGTTTCAGGGCAGTGCATATAATATGCTACGTGAAATCTATGAAATTTTGTACCACATGATGTATAAACATAAACTGTAATAATATTTCCATATTATATAATATAAAGTGCAATGTTTGAAAAAGATTTAATACTGTATTATCATCAAGCATATAGAGACAATCAATAATATTTCCTATTTTAGTCGAATAGCGCATATTCCTGATTTACATTATTTGTATTTACTGAATCTCATATTAGCCAGTTACTTATATGACTAAGTAACTGGCTAATATGAGATTCAGTAACACTAGCTTTGGTCAGAGACCTTATATTTATCGGTGAACCTAATCTCTTAATACCTCAAATTACTATTTTTGTTCTAACCCAATGTTGGCTAATGATAAAATCACCTCACTTAAGGAGATGGAATAATAGGTTGTAATTAGTTCAATAAACTCATACAAACTCAATTAAAATACACTAAGAATGTTTTTCACATTTTGATTTTGATAACTTATCTGAATTGTTTTTAAATTGTTAGTTAATGTTATTAAAACTAAGTCAATTATTAAGTTCAATATATATAATCAATATATATTATGTCATACTAGGGGCTTTACCCCCTGCTCACTCCGCTTGCCAATCCCCACACAACCTCTCTATATTAAACCTTTATTATATTAATATTATAATAATTAGAATAACGTATTATATACTATGTATCGTCTATTCCCTAGACCGAAGTCTAGAACACTGCTTAGTTGTGTAGGTCGGCCCTAAAAAGGACCGAAAGTGTTGCCTGAAGGGCGTGTAATTGTTTCGGGTGTGCGTATCCGCTTGTGAAAGAACAGATCTTTTCCTAATGGTGGAGGTTCTAGCCGAGTCTAGCCTCTTTTCCGCGAACGAATTTTCGTGTGCGATGTGTTGATGCAGGTGTTTGTAAAGTAGAACAGATTTATTGAATTACAAATTTTATTTATTTATTCCTGATGAAACAGCCTGGCTGTCGGCGCAACACCCCCACTAACGTCAGCGACTCTCCTTTTGCCTCCCTTCTCTTCGGCGTGGTTTGCCGATTCGGCACTTGTCCGGCCAATTCTCCCGCAGTTCTAGGTTCAGTACTTCGTTCTCAAGACTGGTGAAGCTGGTTCCCTTGTCAATTTTGTCGCTTTGTTGGTTCCCTTGGCAGTGATATCTTCGTTGGTATTTTTATTACTTTATAATTATGAGAAGAAGAAGTAGAAAAACTTTTTTATATAATAGAGAGATATCTTTTGGGTAAATTATTTATGTAATATAGTTCAAAGAAATAATTGTACTATACATTTTAATTTGTAAATAAAACTAAAAAAATTAAGATGGAGAAACAGGCGATCATCTGTTGATAAATGCTCCTGATGATAAGAAGATAAGAATGAGATTTAAATGAACTTGATATAAAATTATTATGATAGTTTATAGAAAGAAAGAAAAAAGGAGATAAAATTTGAGTTATGTTCATTTTGAATAAGGTAGTTTTTAGTGGTTAAAAAATAGGTTACAAGAGATGTAGGGAAAATAGAAAGTGAAATATCGGGAAAGATAATTCGCAGATAAGAAGAGATTGATTTAAAAAAATAGTGGAAGAAGATTGATAGAAGAAGCGAAAGAGTGATATAGATAAAAAAGGAAATAAAAAGGAGAATGATGGAAAGAGAGGAACACGCAATACAGTGTGATGCTTAAGATAGAAATTGTAGTAAGTCATTTTCTGTCTATTCTGTCCAAGCTAACATAATCTAAAGACATATTGAGACTGGTGGTCGTTAGCCCTTGTTGTCATGGAAACGAGAAACAAATTGTCTTATAACTTGCCTAGTTATGTGTCAATTTGAAGGGAGAATGTCGTCAAAGAAATTACTATGAAAGCCTTGTTGAGACATAGCTCCACAATCATCTTCTGTACTCCAATGTTTATAACAAAAAACACAAATGCAATGAAAATACTAAAATAGTTTGCTGATAACAATATAAGTATAATTCTACTGTATAGTTGCTATTTTCCTATTAGGCTTACTGGGGATTGCCACTTAAACATTATAAGTTTCCCCTATATTTATTGAATCCAAACGGTTGCAATACAAAATGTTACGGTTGCAGTGTCGTATTTTCCTCCATTAATTACTTATGATAAGGCTTATGATACTTAAGCTTGACAACTTTGAAGGTTTACTATACAATACATACAGACAAGAAGTAAACGTTTACCATTCTAGCACCTCTCTTTCCCTATACAATTCTATCAGTTCAGTTATTTTTGCACGCGACCATTCAACACCCTCATTTTCCATTGGAAACATAAAACCTACAACAACATGCTCCTGACCTTTACCTATACAAATACACGTTAATTTGCTTGTCCTTGACTATATATAACTGGACTGATGATGCGCTGTCTGGCGCGTGAAGGTAGAGTGGGGAAAGTTGTCAACTTGTCGCCAACAAGTTGCTCGTCTTTTAGCGTCCGTCAACATGTTGACAACATCCAAATGTTGTCAACATGTTGACAACATCCAAATGTTGTCAACATTTTCTTAAAACTGGCAACAAGTTGTCTCAACCCGTTGGCAACATGTTTACAACTCCGGTTTAAACGCGGCTTTATAGAGTACGAATAACATATCTGACTCAAGTCAAAATATTTATTTTATAAACAACAGTTTGCGATAGTTATATCAAGATATCACTTAAAAATTTGTGAATTATTTGACTTTCATTAAAAACTCTATCTCATTTATATTGGTAACATTTTTGTAAATGTAAATTTAGTTTTGTTGCTAGTCAAAAAATATTTATAAATAACACAAACATTGCCACAATTCTAAGAAATTTTAACTAATTCTTTAAATCCTATAACTGCTAATAGAAAATTGTGCAATGGCAATTCATTTCTGTATACATGAAAATGCATATTATATAAAGTTAGATCACAAAATTATATCAAATTGACAAAACACCCACAGACCCAGCCTACTCATATCCTGCTTGTCTAGACTATGGGAACAAAGCATAGCGACACCGTGTGAACGGCTCATATTTATATCAACAAAATATCTGTATTTCAAAGGACTGTAGCCCAGGCAGTAGTAAATTAAAAATGAAATTACCTGAAAAAATTCGGGAGAGATGAAACTTGCTAATATAGTATATTTTGACATCCTAAAAAACATACTAAGTTTGCGACCCCCACCACTTTGAGCTTACGCCACCATCTTTTAAAATGGTGGTCAATAACAGGGGTTTTCCAAATAACTTCGGTTAGTTGCCTCCTAGAAAAAAAAGTTTCGTATACAAATTATAGAAAATTTAATTTCCAAATGTTTTGTTTTAAACATTGTTGTGTGAAATTAACAGTTTTTGAGTTAAGTGTCATCTTGTGTTGTGTATTTATAAAAACTACATGAATACGCTATTACCACCTGGAGTTAATGAATTATTTATTTTTATTATATATTTGACTATTATAGCTATTATTTGTTTCGTAATAATAATAGTAATAATTACTATTATTTTTCATTGTACTAGCTTCCACACCACCCGTAAGGTAAAGTTAATGGGTCGTTTTTTTTACCGTGTTTTTATTTACGGGGTGTCCCAGGAAGAGGTTTAAAGGTTTGATTTTGTATAGATGCATCGATTTTTTTTAAACTTTACACACTCCACAATAGAGGCTTTAAAAATGTTCTGTGAAAATTTTAGCAGTACAACACTTGCAGAAACAGAATGGTGGAATCATGAAATATTTTTTAATTTTCTCCCTAAAAAATAACTTTTTTGACTAGGTACCATTTTTTTTTTTTTGTTGCTCGAATTGTTTTTCCAGACGAGTCCATTTTCTACCGTAATGGTGTAGTGAATAGGCATAATTATAATAATTACCACACCAACAATCCCCATATTCTTGAAGAGACTCTACTCAAATCAAAAGGCATTACTGTTTGAACGGCTGTGAGTGTAAACGTGGTGTCATCTTACGACATTTCGGACAGTACGTGTCTTTAATTAGGTATGCACAAGTTTTAAATCAGTACGTCTTGTCTTATTGTATGGTTCCAGAATTGAACCAAGCAATATTTCAACAAGATGTTGTTTCACCTCATTTCGCAAATCCTGGCAAGCAAGGACTTACTTATTAAATGGTAACCTTAATGGGCGTTGGATTGGTCGTGGAAGTATTTTTTTGGATTGTCCACCCCGGTCCCCAGATTTAATTGTATGTGACTTCATTTTAAGGGGTTACCTAAAGGAACATGTTTTATTCCCACAGCTTCAACAATGATGAGGATTTAAATTACGAAATTGAAGATGAACTTCAACGGATACCGAGGGATTTCGTTTTAAAAGCGTACGAATCATTTGTTGAGCCCTGTCACCAGTGTTTCACTGTGGATGGATTACAGTTTAAGTAATTTTAGACTTTGGTTTTAAGTTTTCCACTATGTTAGGCCTATATCATAGTTTTCTAATCAAAATGCCTTAGATCATTAGAATGGAACAATCAACATATTTTGCAAAATCTACAGTCATTTAATATTTTTTTTTTTTACAAAATCAGTAATCTAAAATTTAAATAGGCCTACCTATTTACAGAGAGAGAAAATTAATAAATATTTCATGATTCCACCATTTTGTTTCTGCAAGTGTTGTACTGCTAAAATTTTCACAGAACATTGCTAAAGTCTCTATTGTGGGGTGTGTAAAGTTTTAAAAAGATTAATGCATTAATGGGCAAATTTATACAAAATCAAACGTTTATATCTCTTTGTGGGACACCCCGTAAATGAAACCACAGTAAAAAAAAGCCCCATTAAGTCACCGGTGGTTTGGAAGCTAGTACAATGAAAAATAATTATTATTATTACTATTATTATTGCAAAACACATAAAAGCAATAATAGTAAAATAATATAATAAAAATTAAAATATATAATTCATCAATTTCAGGTGATAACAGCGTATACATGCAGTTTTTCTAAATACACAACACAAGAGAGCACTTGAAACAAAAGTTTTAGAGAATTAAATTCTCTATAATTTTTATGCGAAACTAGTTTTTTAAGGATCCACTTAACTGAAGTTATTTGGAAAACCCCTGATTTTGGCCACCATTTTCCAAGATGGCGGCGTAAGCTCAAAGTGGTAGGGTCGCAAACTTAGTATGTTTTTTAGGATCTCAAAATGTACTATATTACCAAGTTTCATCTCTCCCGCATTTTTTCCCAGGTAAAAGTACCTGTTGCCTGGCCTACTGTACGAATTAGTTTTCAGGAAATTACAAATACATGAAAAAAATAAACGTACCTATTTCTCCAGGATGGAATTTATATGTTTTAGTAAAGCTTGATATAATGTAACAACTTGAATTGGAAAGAAAACTTGTCTAGAACAGTTAATTATAAAAATACACTTGAACATAAACGGTTGGGGGTTTACAAATTAAACTTTAGACACCGGATGGTCATAAAAAAGTAGTTTAAATTATTAAGTATGCATAGAACCCAATGTAAATCAGGTTACAAATATTAAGAAATAGTTATCGATAGTTGTAAGTTAAGGTATAACTATCAGACAGTAAAGGCCGACCAAGTCAGTTGATTGTGTCGCATTGAAATCCTTCACGATGAATAATATTTTAATACAAATAGTAACAGTAGAATAAGAAGGTAATTATTTATGCTACGAAAATACTTATTAAAACATGAAAAACTAATTACATAAAAGACGATAATCAGTGCACTATATTTATTCCATCGAGTGAGACGGCAACTTCAAGCAATCGTAGGTCTACATTGAAAGAGGACTGAATTTATTTAATAACAAACCGTATAGACTAGTACTACACAAAATACAATAATAATGATTCAAACCCTTTTAATTGTAAAGGTATTCATAAGAAAACAGTTGAATTTGTTCACCAACACTACATGTTTGAAAGCTAGTGAAATTTTGACGCTGATCTATATGTTGAGAAGAGAAAGTATCAATGCTTTAAGTGCAGTTTTACTCGTATAATTACAAGGTGGGCGAAATGTATAAGAATGGCCTAATATTTGGTATATAAGGACAATTTGAAGGTAGTTATGATTGAGGAACTTATTCTATGTAAAAGTATCATAGAGTAAAAGTATGATAAACTCTATCAGTTTTAGTACACATTTTTAATTATTAATGTGCAAAAAATGTTCTCCCATCTTGGATCTGCCTTTTTGAATGTAATATATAAATATATAAATATATGTTTTTATAAATAATAAAGTGGTCATCTGATACATAATTTCAATGTAAAATTTTAAGACAAAATCAATGTTGAAAACCACATCCATATCTCAAACAGTTCTGAATATAATTGCAATTTACATAGAGTAGGTCCTTAATCACACCTATCTTAAAATTTTCCTTATGTCCCAAATATTAAGCCGTTCTCAGACTTTCCACCCTCCATGTATTTTCGTATTTAATATAAAAAATGAAATTGTATATTTCTAAATTTAGTGATCACTTTTAAATGATTTGTACGAACTTTTATCTATTGATCAATCCACACCTAAATTAAACAATCAAACGAGAACATATAGGTCTACATTTGAAAATTTTAAACAATTGAATTAAATTCCTTATCCTAAAATAAATAATTTTGTCAGTAATATTAATATACAAAATAGTTATAATTGAATACTTGTAGGTCACAGTGCAAGCCTAAATGTTTACGACCCGTACCACCCATAGGATGTTTACCAGTAACTGACCTAACATCGCCTCTAGAGCCGACCTTTCCTTGTTTTATTAGGGCTAGTAAAAATGACTACCCATTGGTAGTTGGACTATGCTATAAATTAATATTTGATAGTTTTAATGCAATCCAATTTAGTTTTTAAGAATTTATTACTAGAGCATCCAGAAAGAGGTAGTTGTTTTTAAACGAATAAAATCATTAATATTGTTATGGAGTCTACTCTACTACCCTTGAGACAGGCACACTCAACTATTTTTAATTTGCTATGTTTTCAAATAGGATAATGTGCGAATATTGTAAAAGTGAATAATAACTCTCACATAAATATTTTAGCTGTTCATTTTTCTATGGTACTGAAATTACATCTTTACAAAAAGGACTGTCTCTTAAATTGATAAATATAAAATTAATTATCTTTATAAAAATAATTGTGCTTACAGGATTAGAAATATTGATGTAGAAATAATGAATAAAAATCCGCTCATGGCTATCACATATAATAGCATAAAGGAGACAATACTAAAACATATACGTTTCTGTGTTAAGTAGATTAGTTATTCTGATAGCACTCCTGCAAGACTTTTTGTGTACAATTCTTGCAAAAAAAATATTTTTTTACAATATGTGTTTAAAAAAATATATATTTCTTGTTGGTAAAGAACAAAATGTCTTTAGTTTGTGCTAGAATAATACCAATTTTGATTAGCAGCCTAATGCATAAGTAAATCGATTATCAGTAATGAGTACACATAGGTTAATACATAATTAACTCTGATGTTGGTTCTAACTGTAGAAGACTGGACGAGAGAGTTAAAACTCACATTCAAGCATTCTGTACCCCATTCTATAGGAAGTAATTCTTGCGATAAAGTAGTGGTTTTTACCACAAGAGATTTCCTATTTTTTCCGTTTTATATAAATTTTAAAATAGCTAAACATTAATCCTGCGGTTTTAAAAAGTGCCTAAAAAAATTGCAATTTATTGTTTTAACAGTTGCTGAAATATAGTAACAAGTTTTCTTATTTTCTGTGATTCAAAATAAATAACTAAAACATTTATTGAAGTTATTTCTAACTACACAATATAAAAACGTCCCTACCATATTTCCCGTTTCTAGTTGTTGCCGTTACTAAATATGATGACGAGTTTTTCGGAAGGGTTTTTAATATGTTCTGCAGTTTAAGAACAAATAGCAAAATGTGTAATTCCTGTAATGTGTTACGGCATAAAAAGACACATTTCTAGCAAATTGTAAGTTTTTAACTTCAGCAATCAATGAAATAAACTCAAAAGTTTTTCGAAAGAATTTAAATAACTTCTTCCGTTTTAAAAATTAATAATTAAAAATAGGTATTCTTTGTTATCTCCAAAGGCGCAGAAAAAACATTTCTACAGACATTTTGCATCCTTAGTTTTAGCCACTATGCAGATATCGTAACGAGTTTTCCAAAAATGTTTCCTATTTTCTACTGTTTTTAAATAAAAAAACTAAACGATGTTTTAATGGTTTATGTCAAAGTCAAAACATTCCGACCAAAATGTACAGCTTCTATTTTCTATCACTGCTGAACTATAGTAAAGATTCTTCAAAAGAGTTAAGAGACGTTGTTGAATGATTACTTGAAATGTAATTCTGCGATACTTTCAACATTACAAAAATTAAAAAATAAAATAAAAATTTAATTTTTAATTTATTGTTTAAGTTTTAGTAATAGCTACGATAGGTTTTCCGAAAAATGCTTTTCTATGTAATGCTGTTTTAAATTAATTAAATAAAACTTCAATTCCCCACCATCTCATAGGACACAAAGAACGTTCTTAACAAATTTCCCGTTTAAAGTTTCAGCCATTATTAAGATAACTCGTTTTCCGGAAGAGTTTTCTATTTTATGACACATGTGAATGACACTACAATTCATTACAGTGTGTACCTTATAGTTGACTTTAATCTGTGTCATATTTACTCGTAACGTAATCTGTAGAAAATTGCAACAGAAAGTGGTAAAAAGTAATTATTATTCTTATTAATATATTATTTCACATAACAATTTATGATAACATATGCACAATGCATACAAAAAAACAACAACAACAAAGGAAAACTATTATACAGGGTGTCCCACAAATAAAGTGCCAAACTTCGGGGATTGGTTCTATGTGGCAAAATAAGTAAAACAGTTCATATAAACACAGATCCGAAAAGCTTCGTGTTCTAGATATCCGAATTTTTGTTTCTTGTACAAAATAATTCTTATCTAGAGAACTGTTTGAATGATTGAGTTCAGACTTAGCATGAAGTTTAACCTAACAATTTTGTATCTCAATAAAAATAAGCGATTAAATCCAATAATGAGTTTAAAAATGGCGCCTGTTTCAAAATAAACCTAAATTACTAAAAAACCGTACATTTTAACAAAAAATGTCAAGACACCTTTTTTAAGCCCTTTTCATACCATTTCGGATGGTGTAGCTGTTAAATTAATTTTCTGTGTTTACTGTGTTGATATAGGATGCCGGGTCGAATAAACCAATTATTACACATAACCCAACTATTATACATTATCCGATTGTTTTGACAGTTACACCATCCGATAGAAAATCAAAAGGGCTACAAAAAGGTTATTTTGAATTTTATTTTTGTTTAAATGTACTGTTTTTGATTAATTTAGGTTTGAAATTTTCAAACAGCCGCCATTTTGAAACTCATGATTGGATTTAATCGCTTATTTGTCTTGAGATACACAATTGTTCGGTTACACTTAAAGTCAAGTTTGAACTCTATCAGTCAAACGGTACTCTAGATAAGAATTATTTTGTACAAAAAACAAAATGGCAGATAGCCTATCTAGAAAACGAAGCGTTTCCAGGTTTGTGTTTATATGAACCTTTTTCCCCTATTTTGACCCATAGAACCGTTCCCCGAAGTTTTTCACTTAATTTACGGGACGCCCTGTATGCCTACACAAACATATTTTTAACAGTTTTTTGTTGATCAATAAGCTAGATCAACAATAACAAACTTCGATCAACAAAGAAGGTATTTTGGGATCAACAATGTGTTGTTAAAATTAAGTAAATTTGTCTGTATATATAAGTATACATGATATTTTTCATAAGCGATTTTTCATTCTGAATTGATTGGTGTCAAAATTAGCTTTCTGCTATAGTTAGAACTTGATTTATAATCGTTTCAAAATGATCAACAATGAATGTTAACTCACACAAGATCAACAAATTGTGCTACAAGACAAATATATATTTTATTTATATATAACATTTTTAATAACACACCCCTACGTGTTCTGGCAACCATGGTTGTTGCTCATTAACCATTCTCGACCTTAGGTCTCACTATAAGGGTCATTGCAATAGCTCATCTTTCCTTCAATTTAATATGCAAGCAATAATGCAGACAAATGACAAAGAATTTATGTAAAGAAAACGAGATTTTGTACAACAGTGGTGTTTCTTTTCAAACCGTATCAAATTAATAATTCACGCCTTTAACTGTCATGGACTATTACAATGTACACGGTAGACGTGGCGCCAAACTGCGTGCTATTTCATGATAAAGCATTCCTCTGAAACTATATAATCTGAATTTTCTATTGCTTAGTATGAAGTCACCATGGTCAAGCTCGTGTACATCTTACTTATTGTCAGCCTACTTGTCTGCTATGTGGCAGAAGTAACTGCTAGGGATACAACTTTTGTTAGAAAGTGCTTTACGAAAGGGGAAGCAGTAAGTTGTATTTATATATTTTACTTCATTTTAGAAATATTCTCCACTAACATACAACACGATTTTTTACCAAGTTTGTATTAACTCTCTTTCTCGCCTGTCCGGTTCAAATTCGTCAATCGATTTTAAACTTCCTGATGAGATAGAGACTTGAAACTTTAAACATAGCTCATAAATTGGTAGCAATGCAATAACTAACGCATTGAAAGGTTAGTGGTAGATAGGTATAACAATTTTATATTTCAGATATGATCAGGTGAAGAGAAATAGAAACAAACTTGTAACTTGCCAGTTTCCTTGAGTACAAGTCTTGTTTAAATATATCTTTTAAAATTGATAGCGTGTTTGTGTTTGCGTTTTTATCTATCTAGAAACGGAAGTTCTAAATGACAGCTACATTCTGTGTATGTAATAAGTATGCACATTATGTGAACAAATTAAATGCCCGATTAATTTTCCTTCACACACAGGATTAGCCTTTGAGAGTTTCGATTGGTATTTATGGTGGTGTTTTTCATTTCATTTGTAAAGTATATAATATAACGGACAATGTATTTATCATTTTAATTATTATGTTATTATTAATTTAATTTACTATCGCCCAAAGAAACTTGTTTTTTAGAAGAAGTCTACAAATATGAAATATGATACTTGAGTTTGCTGTAAACTACCAACTGAAATTATTAATAAAAAAACTTATAAAAAATGAAAAAAACAAACTTTTCAATAGTTCTAACTCCGTTATGTTGTACCGTTATATTTACTTTTCACTTTTAAAAATATTTTTCATTTGAAACTGCATTTTTTCAACACTAATGAATAATTATTTCTGCATTATTGTCATAATTTTAATTAGTAAATGTATTCTTGTAAGGTTGGTACAGAATAAAAAATAAACTTAAATTTTATTTACCTCAACAAATTTTATACAAACACCTAAAACACCATATGTTGTTGACAAGCTACAAGGTGTATAAGCAGCATCAAAAGAGTTATGTCATATTATAATGGTTATATGTCAAAGATTTAATTTATTGAGACTAATTTTGTACCGTATGTTTTAGACAACAACCAAGAAGAAAGTTCTTGCCTTATTTTCGTTTACGTTTTGACATAGAAAAGTGTAAAGCTGTAGATATTCTAGTATTCTAGTAAAAAGGGTACTAGAAAAACTAGAATAAAATTGTCGTGCTCTCATCATACTGTATGATTTAAGTAGGGCATTTGATTGTATTAAACCAAACACATTATTTTGTATAAAAAATTATGGTTTCATGCCAAACAAATTGCAAATTTTCAATCATATTATTAAAATGCCGGAAACAGCTTGTAGGTATAGACGGTAGATATTCAAAAATAATACTACTGGGTTCGGTGTTGAGTCCAATATTATATTTTACTTTTGATTGAACATTTAATTTTAAATGTTTCGTGTTCAACAATTTATGGGAACGACAATTCATTGCTTCACAAAGACATTTTCTTACATTGATTGATTTAGCAATTTACCAACTAATGTTTTAACCGGAGCAAATAGCTGGTTGAGATAAACGGACTATTTTTTAATGAATAAAAAATTCTAATTTTTAATCGCTTTTCAAAATAAATATAATATACATAGTTATAACCCTGTCTATAAAAATTACTTGGCATAAAATGTGATAGAGCATATCGATTATGTTAAGGAGAAGTTGTCAAGAGTGATTTAGTTATTTGTGAATCTCAAGCGACAAGTAACTTTGAAATATTTAAAACTGACACACCTTGCTTTCTTTGAAAGTATTCTACGAGTAAGATACGGACTTCTCATCTGGCGAAATGGGTCATGCACATACCTTTATATTTATGTTTGATGTTGTAATGATGTATAGAATAATTTACATATATGTAATTATGTATCCAATTAGAGTCCTGATTCATATTTATAATACCAGATTAGGTTATAGGCTTCAACAACCTAGACATAACCCTAGAAGCGGCAGTGTTAATTAAAATTGATTTTTTGGCGTTTGCAAATATTGTTTTTCAAAAATTCGCCAAATATAGTAGTTATAACAAAATCCAAAAGTATGCCATAGCTTTTTTGTAGTGAAAGGTTCAAAGAATTCATATTTGCCAGTAAAAATGTATCGATGTAAAATTTACAAATTTATTAGCTCATGAAAAAAAATGTTCAGTAACGAAAGGAAAAAGTTCTACTTTAGGCCTACATAATAAGTAGTAAAAATGATTTTTAAATACTTTTCAAAATTTACAAAAGTTTAGTAATTTAGTTCTAAGAAGAGCTGTATCAAAATATATATCAATTTCAAATTTTTTCTTATTTGAAAAACACCAGTTTTACGTTCCTACTACAAGACTGGTAATAAAACTAGGTTTAGTTTGAATAGTAATTCAGGAATATATGCTTTGCCCAAAAATGAAATATTATTATAACAAAGTGTAGAGAATAAATCATAGAATTGAACTGTATACTTGTAAATTATTATTTCATAAAAGTATTTGACAAATAGGTAATAGCTGATAAAATAATTATTTTCGGACATAAGTTTATTGGAAGTTTTGTCTTTTTTTTACCCATATGGCCTCCTGAATTATCTTCCTTACGTTGTATATACAATTGTACATAAAGCTTGATACTGAGACAAGTTAGCATAGAATTCACTTTTGAAATATTAATTTAAATATTTGGAATATGAGTTCAATATACGTTTGTACCGAGCATTGTGGATTTGTACATATGTGATATCGATTTAAAATATCCGAATGTAATACACAAGGTAATATAATTTCAAGTTCTTCTAAAAGTAATACTAAAATTTTCGGTTGTTTATTTGTCTTGTCGAGTGTTTAAATTAAACGTTAGTTGGTTTTGAGTGGTTTTGTGTATTGGTTTATCCTTTCAGTAACATGGACCTGTAACAAACAATGTAATTGCATTCTTATATTTTCTAAAGCGTTTTTGTGCGTCTTCATTATTATCTATCTCTTTAGTAAATGTGTAGGTGTGTTGTAAATATTACCTTAATTTAGTTTTGTATTTGAATTATGCATTTATTGTATGTGTTTCAACAGTGTTTAGAGAACGACGATTGTTGCAGTGATGCATGCTTCGAAGATGTGTCAGAAAGTACGTGCCAATGAGCCAGCGACAAATTATGTTCCATTTAAGATGAATAAATTTTGTCAACTTTGATTTAATGTATTTATTTAAAAACCTTGCACATTATTTATTCCAGCTGATTTTACTTGTTACTTTGAGTTTAAGAAGAAACGGTAAAATGACAACGGCCCTAGCAAGGCGGGACCGAAATGAGTTCCATGAAACGTTGTAGTCCGGACAAAAGGTACATTGGCAAACAGTCCGGGTTCTCATAAACATTGGTTAATTCGTTTGCGGAGGGACGACGAAGTGTCCGGCTGACATTTAGAAAAGGTGTGGAACCCTCAATTCGAATCTGACTTGAATATTTTGACATGGGTATGACATTTTGCTCAACACTGGATAGCGAATAGCAAAAAGACCAACACTCTGAACATAATTTAATGCTATAGACCTACTTATATAATGATAGTTCTAATGAAGGCTACCGGTACTTAACAGATTTCATAGGTTCTTACTGTCAATAATTAAGTACCGAGGCTACTTTTTTAATTGAGACCCATGCGAAATATTTTTTGCCGTGCATCCTACGTTGGAGTGTCCCACAAACAGAAAAAAGTACAACCACAACAAATTAGCATGTATATGACGTTAAAATTGTTATTACTGATGAAACTTCAAAACTCACCATCGATCCGACTTGTGCTACAAATTGTATCCAAGGTCAAATAATGTCACGACAAAAAATTTTTCGTGATTATGTCTAAAGCCCTTACAGACCTGCGCGTGAACCTTCTTGACGTGTTCTAACAAGATGACTCCATGTGGCAACAATCGATGTGCTGTAATAGGCATTTGACATATGATCATAATTTTCATTGCTGCTTGTATTGAGCCATTCTGCATTTGCTGTGAATTCATTGTATGAAATCTCGGGCACTGCTAGTGAAATACAAATTATGAAACAAGTAATATAAAAGACACAAAGAGGAGGTAGAGTGCGAATCGCGCAGGAGCCTCCTTCAATTCTTAAAATTATCTAATAATAACATCTTTGGGCTCTGGTTATGTTGGTAACATAATCAATAAAAATTGGAAAAAACATGAAGTTTTGAAATATCAATTATGGAAATTTACATCTTTTTTATGGAAATTCGCTAATAAGATAAAAATTACCTAATATGAATAAAAACGATAAACCTAATTTATGAAAACGGTTCGTATTACACAATTATGCAATAAAACTTCGCTTCTCTATGATATGGTTTCTGTGATAAGATTCACGGTTATTTTTGTTTAGCTTTAGCAGACTACTAGAGTTTATTTTAAATTTTTTAGTTCTTAGCCCGGTTTTTTATTAACTCGCTTCTTTGTCTGTGTGTTCGGTACGAACTAAGCAATCGATTATAAACTAATTTCAAAATGAAATAGAGACTTAAAACTGTAAACATAGCTCAGAACTGGATGATAAGCAATATTAACTCCCTTTCTTATCTGTTTGTCTGTTCGGTACAAATTTAGCAATCGATTTTAAACTAATTTCCCGATGAAATATTGACTTGAAACAAAACAAAAAAACAAACATAAAAGTAGTAAACTCATTTTCCAATTACTTGGCAAAAAATTTTGTTTACATTCAAAATGGTAGATGTGTTTATAAAGTGTTCCATTTAAGTAAAAATTTGCAATATCATTTTGCTGTTTACTTTTAAAAGTAATCGCCAAGATAAAATAACAGTAAAGGTATAAAAAGAGCAAAACTCTTAGTAAAATAACAAATTTTTTAAATGTGTTTTAAGATGATTGCTGATTAATTAATACCACTCAACATTAAGACAAAATGGAACATTATTTTGTACCAACTAATTAAAAAACGAGATCTGGTTTTTCGAGTTTACGAGTTTTAAAATTAAGCCATTGACGCAGCAGTATGTAAAGATTGGAATAGACTCCAACAACCCCTTTCCAATCCTAAATCTGAGTATAATAACAACATTATAACTAGGTGCATGTACTACAACTAACAATATAAAAACCTGAGCAGGTTTTCTGAATTTACGAGTTATGAGTTTTTAAATTAGAACATTGGGGTCAGTTATGTAAGCAATAGAAAATATTCCTATAACCACTTCCCAATGTTTATAAAGGCAGTATAGGCTTATGATTAGGTGTATATAGAAATATCCTAATCTCCAATTATAAAACTATCTATTCTTATACTCTAATTAGGAACGTTATGCTTGCTATCAAAACTACGTTTATGACTCAAAATCGAAAACACACTACGTAGGCCTTAATTGTTAAAGATTATAGCTGCAATGAAGATTGGAGTAGTTGAAAATCCAATAGTTCAACTTCTAATAAACAAAATAGTGTTGTTGTGTGTTATTTAAATGTTTACATGGACAGCTGATGTATGTTGACCTCACTTTCATCCAATTTAAGGAAATTAAAAATATATTTTGTCAAAAGATAAATAACTTTTTTTATAAAGACAGATGGTTGGGTTCTGTATCCATTCTACTTTTAATTTTTTTGACAGAGCTGCGTTTACTTGTTAAATTTTGTAGTTAGGAATCATACTCTCACAACATTTTTATAATTTTGTATAATTTGTCTACAAAATTCCATTTCGTATTAAAAATAAAATTCTTCTGAAATAAATTGTAGGCCTATAAAACAGGATGATGTAAACATTATTACACATACACATTTAAGAAATTAAAAATAACATCTCTGTAAATTAACTTGTCAAACTAGAAGGCAGCGGTGCAAACTACACATAATTATTTTAGTTCATTAACTAAATTCTTATAAAAATGTAATATAACAAGTTCGTTTTCTGAATTATAGAAAAAACTTCAACTTCTTATCTTTTAAAAATGATACGATACTTTGTCTTATAATAATCATTTAGTTCTGCAATTTGGAAAACTAATTGATTTATTAGTGCATGCATTGACTGATTGATAGTTGATTTATTGATGCAATTTAACAGGTTGCGGTAATTGGTATAATTTCCAAGGATGTAATGTAAATTGTCATCCAAGATCTGGAAATAAAATTATTATTACTATTATTTTGGATGAATAACCTATTTTCTTCTATACACTTATAGGTAGAAAGTAGTGTTTGAATAGAATCTATCAGAAATTAGTTTTGTAATTAAAAAAGCCAAAAATAATAAAGCTCCGTGTCTCAATAGATTGCCATTTGAGTTTTATAAAAATGGTACATTAAACTTGCACGAATGTTTGTTGTGGAGTTTTAATAAAACATTTCAAGAAGGTAAAGTTTCAGAGTCTTTTAAACTGTCAATAATTTACCCTTTGCTTAAGGAAGGTAACATCAATGATGTAAATAACCACCTTGGCATTTCATTCATGGACGTGATATCGAAAATATTTACAGGAATTATATTGAATTGCGTTGCACAATGGGTGAAGCAGCATAAAGTATTAAACGGATTTCAAGAGGGTTTTCGTAAAGGTTATTCCACAGTGGTTGACATTTATAAATTAACAAGTATAGCTCATATAAAGTTGGCGCAAAAGAAGGGAAAATGATATGCTTTTTTATGGATTTTTCATCGGCGTTTGATTCGGCAGAAAGGGTGCGTTCTTTTTTTTATAAATTAGCAATGATCGGTATTTCAAATAAATTTTTAAAGGTTTTCAGAGACATTAATAGGGGTTCAAAAGCAAGTGTCTGGTGTGGAAGTGGGACGTCAGAGTGTTTTGATACTAAAATAGGTTTGATACAAGGTTGTCTTCTAAGTCCGATCTTTTTCTCAATTTTTGTGAATGATTTCCTGACGCAGTAGGGGGTGGTTGTCGGTTTGGTTATCGAAAAATAAATGTGTTACTATATGCGGATGATATAGTTCTATTGTCATCTACACCAGCTGGGCTACAGTAAATGATTAATGAGTTGAAGGTAGGAAGTGGAATTTGAATGTAAATTTAAACAAATCAAAAGTTATGGTTTTCAAAAGAGGGAGGTAAGCAAGGAGCCAACGAATGATGGTGGTATAAAAGAAAGGTGATAGAATGTGTAAATGTTTTAGGCGTTGCATCGACACTTCTTTAGGTTTGCAAAAAAATATTTCAATCAAAAAATTGCAGCAGCCAAAACCACAAAACAGTGTGTGGCAAAATTTAATAATAAATTTAAAAGAGCATTTAGCATCAAATTGGATATGGTTTATTGCTGTACAAAGGTTGTTAATGTGTTGGGGATGTAAACAATATAAAACGGTGGAACAGTTGTTGCGTGCGTTTGTTAAACGACTGATGCAACTGCCAGAAAACACTCCAAATTATGTATTTTTTGTAAATGGGTTTTGACAAATTGTTTGATTTTACGTTTAGTTTACATACAAGTTATGTGTTAAAAACTTTAAATATGCCGGAAGAGAGGCTTCCAAACTTTTCAAGGTCAAAAAAATTTAGTTTTTTGGTATACAAAATGGTTGCGGTTAGTAAACGAACATGCGATAAGCTTTGACACAGGTCTATCAGGCGTAGTTAAATGGAAGGAGCAGTTATTTACTTTAGCCGAAGCGATAGTAACAAGAACAACAAGAACAAAAAAAATCTGCTCGCAGCTAAGACAGGTCGCTATCACAGTGTCTATAGATCTTTAAATTTGGAACTTGGGAATATAAGTTATTTTCAAAATTTTCACACTACCACCACAATTAAATGGGTTTTAAAATGCAGAGGGGAATTATTACATCTAAATTACAAACCTTGGGTGGGGGGGATACATTATAACTGTTCTTTATGCAATTTAATGTAAGTAGAAGATATATTTCATTTCGTAACGAAGTGTCCAATTTTAAAAGGTGTTCAGCAAGGTTATTTAATATTTAAATGGTCGGTATTGGGAAAGGTTAGTAAGATATTGCCAAGCAGCCTGGAAGTATAGGTGGAAGCAGATAAAAGAGTTTAATTACTAAAATGGTTTGTCTGAAGAATACACAGGTATTTACAAACATGATACTTGTATTTACAGTAGTTATTCATGTATATGTTTTACTCAGTTTTAATGTTTATATTAATTAATTTGTTTATGTATTTAGTAGATTGTTGGCAGAAGTCTGTAAATTAAGGTTCCGTCTGCTTTTGGTTATTTTTCTGTATTCAATATTATGTAATTTGTGTGTAGGGGTGTGTATGTGAGGGTGTGTGTGTGTGGGGGGGTGTCGGTATATGTATCGTTTGTAAAATTAATTATGGTGATTCAATATATTTATTTAGTTATTGTAAAAAGAAGAATGTAAATATGAAATGTTAAATAATGGATGTTACCAAACTGGGCTGTCGTTCAAAATGACCAGAACCATTCAATGTTTGCATGCACAAGTGTTTGTATACTTTTATTTTAAATACAGCAGTATTATTATTATGAGTGTTTGAATAATAACATTTTCAAAGTACAAAAATATTAATAAATGTATGTATTCTTTAAAAAATTAAGCCGATAACCCAGATAATTGACATATCTAGATGTAGGTGCAAAGGAAAGAGCTTCCTGAAAAAAATACTTAGGCCTAGGTTTGACTCACAAACTTTCAGACGACACTAGTTTGAATTGGGATATAATTACTATATTTGGCGAATTTTTTATAAAAATGCTTGCAAACGTTATATTTTTAACGTTGCCAGTTCTAAACACATAAAGGTGATGAAACACACACCTTTACATACACGCACTCTAAAGTACAATTGCACAGAACAATCTACTAATATGGAATATCGGAGTAAACAAGTACTTGAAATACAAATTACACTGCATTTATGGGGATATCGCTAACATCCTTCTGGAAGGAACACTAAATGTGACAGGAAACAGTTTATATGTTAATTACAAAACAACAGTTTTACATTGTTAACCTACTAAACAACTATTCAAAGTCACAAAAATAAAGTTTGAAAATTATAAGTGAAACAATAATGAATTTATGACACTTACCCGTCCACTCGGACACCATCTGATTCATCCATTTTCAACACGCAAATTTACAAAAGTGTATAGTTCAGCTCTAATGCAACTCTAACAGTGGAAAAGCATGGCCCACTGACAGTTAGGTTATGTGTTTGGTAATTAGAGAATAAATTTATACTTATTCCCTTTGTCGAGGGACCAATTAGTTTTGAAATATAAAACTAATAAAATATTTATACAAAATTGTGTACATATAATTAAACCAATCTATAGTAAGTGATCCATATTATAATGCTGTTACAATACCTTGAAACAAGTTCGTCCTGTGACCACTAAAAATGGCGTCTCTTTCGGATGTCAACGCACAATGAATCCACTAGGAAACGTGGTGGAGTCTATGCATTTTCGGCGATCTAGCTAGCTTATAAAACACAGTTCACTTATATATAAATCACTGTTTATTGGTTCATATGTACACAAGGAAAGGACTAACATAAAATAATAACTTAAAGAAAATAAAATCACTTCTTTGTGATAGACACAACGCGCACTTCGCGAAACAATAGAGTTTATGAATTATCAGTTTGTGAGCTATACACATTAATTAATTATTGAGAGGTTTTTTTTAGTTAAATTGAGCGAGAGCGAGAGAGAGAGAGTGAGAGAGAGAGAGAGAGAGAGAGAGAGAGAGAGAGAGAGAGAGAGAGATCTTAGTTTCGCGCACTGGTATCCGATTTGAACATATCCTTTCCGTTGGACTTGGATCGGCAAACAGACCCGCGTGGCTTCTTAGCATTTCCGCACAAGAGTAGATAATTATAATTGTGACCAATCAAGCAGTAAAATCATAGGTCACGTGGCCGGCAAATCAAGATAGGCGAAATTCCATTTTGACGGTTTACTGAATCTCTAGGAATCTATGTATTGACTTGAAAGCATGGGAAGAGCATTTGTGTGGTGGGGAGCGTGGCAGTTTGAATAGGCGTTTTCTGTACTTAACAGTAAATATTGAAATTAATTTGTTTCCTTTATGTTTAATTTATTGTGTGTATTTTTATAATTTAAACTAATTTATTGTTCTTAACTTTTGTACTGTTCACTCAATGTTTACCATATTTAAAAGCGTTTTATATTTTAATATAGGTAAAATTATGACTATGAATGAAACAATCTTAGATCCTGAGTTGACAAATTGAGTATAAAATACACAAAAAGTCCAATATAGATGGTCAATAAAGATTTATTGTGAAAATTCTTAAACATTTAATGTTTCAACTAAAGACAATTCTACTTTTTCTTTTGCTGTTTAAGTACCCGTAATGGAGCATATTTTATCCAATATTTCATAACCTCTTCTATTTTGAGCTGGATCGCAATATCTTTATTTTTCATAGCCTTTGTACGAAAACTGTAACAGAAATATGCAGTAATAGTTATACTAGTAAAAGGTAAAATAAATGATAGATATAACAATCAAGAAATGCGGCAGAGTAGACTTCAGTTCCTAAAGCTTATTATAGACTTACACAACACAAAAAAGAAACAAGTTTAAAATACCACTCGTAAAAAATACAAAAATAGATCCTTGATTATAGCTCTATACAAAAACTTGCCTGAAAACAAAAGCAGGTAATAATATTAAAAAATATTTTTTAAACTATACATATTATTTTGTTTAATGTAGGCTACTAAATCCATACTAAACTTTTTTTCAAGACAGAAGACAATTTAACAAATATGATTTTTATAAATATGATTTAAACATTGGTTTGAATAAATTCATCTAAATGACATATTTTTGGGATATTAACATGAGTAGAGCAAATAGGATATTTTCTAGGAGGGCTAGACCAGGGGTATGGGATCAAGGATACCCTCCCCTCCTTCGGTAAAAGGGGTCCGTCCGGGGAAATTTATGAACTTCCCCAAAAAATGTTTAAAATTTAGGAAGCCAAATTGGCTGTTCAGGCGAAATATTAACCCACACAGCAATGAATCTGTACCTTTACACCGCAAATGAACACACAAAGCTACACCGCACCTAGAGGCCCCACTAAGTAGCTAGGACCCAGCAGCTAATGCTAAAACTCTTGTAAAAAATTAAATAAGTATATTTAAAATCAAATGGTGCATAAAATTTAAAACATATTCTAGTGTTACACCATTTTTATGCAATACTACTTTTAAATAAATCTCTTAAAAGAAAAATAATTTACTATAATTTATAATATAGGAAACATATTATTTTCCTTATCGTATTGGAACTTTCTACTCATAGGTATGGGCGCCGTGGTACAGTTCAACTGCTGTTGTAGCCTAATAAATTATTTTATGATACTATTTGAGAAAGCAAATTTTGTATTCAGTATGAAATTATGTTTTTATCATTTAAACTTATTCATAATAATTAGGTAGGCCTAAGTGTAATTTTAAGTTTATTTAGTAAATTAAACTAATTCATAATAAGTAGGTAAGTTTAATTTTACGTTTATTTTGTAAATTAGATTGTACATTAAGTACTTTAGTTATTTTTTGTTTGTATCTTAGCCCTACCATACCATTTATCGCATTGAATGTAACTTTTAAAGATCTTTTAAGGCTCTTCTTTACCTTGAAGAAAACTCCCGAGTGTACAGTATGATTTTAATAAAAAGGTTTGACTCAAGCCGCAAAATAGTTAAAACATGCATTCTTATTAAGGTGTTTCGGATTCTATTTATAAATTAATAATCTGGAAACAACTTTACAAGTTATAAAGAAGGCTTTATACTTTTTACGTGTTAGCTTAAAATATGGAAACTATTGCTTAAAATATGGAAACTCACAAAAAATGCATTAACAATAATAAATTTTTACTCAGTTAAACTGTTGGTTAAAAGGAGTTACAATCGATTTCTTTCAATTATGAGATATAAGACAAACGCACATAGCCTTTAAGAACAATTAAAGATGTTTCACAACTTTTTAGGTTTGAAAAACGGCGTCCGAAACACGTTAGTACGACGTGCATATTTTTGCTGATTTACGCAAGGTATAGAAGACCATTAAGAATTCTTCCGAAATTTATATATATCCTTAGGTTTCATCTTGGAATTAAGATATCTATAATTTTATACTTATAAAATAATCAGGTAAAATTTGTATGATCGTGTCCATGTTTGGGTTTATGTACAACATTACTTAACTATTATTTGTAAAAATATTTCACTATTACCCATATAATTTAGACCTTTAAATTACTTCTTTTATTTCTTGAGAAAAAAGAGAGCTTACTTTTAATTTTGTAATTTCAGTGTTAAATCACAAATTGACAGTATATATGACTAAGCTATACACAAATATACCGATTAAAGATTTAATAAAACAATATATATGCCTATAGATTCGATTCAAGCCGAGAAATAGATTTTTAATTATTTTTAGTTCTATTAACAGAGTGTTTATGAAGGGAGATTACTATAGTTTTTTTTAAACTTAATTTCCTAAGTAAGAATAAGTTAGCTATAGTAGCCTATATATTCAGTACTACAATAACCTACTACTATAAACTTCACATAAAGATGTGGTACATACCTAGCTACAATGAAGGAAATAATATTCAACATTTGGAAGACAACTTAGGTGCTCTTCCTGCAAAATTTTAATTTCGAGCCTCGTCAGTTTAGAATCCTTTTCATAACCCTTTGTGGCTTCCTGTCACATGTTATACATTTTCTTGGTCCTCCAACAAATTACTCTGAAACAAAATATTTCCACTGAAATCACTTGAGTTTTATTACATATTAATTTTAGTGTTTTTGCCAATATAGTCCTTATTCTTAAAAAGTAATTAAAACTATCAACATTGATAAATTTGTGCTTTTGTAGTAAAACTATTATTTAACATAAAAATACATAGTATTTAATCAAAATATGCCACTGGTCTGATAATAAAACAAACTAAATACATTATTAATTAGGTTTGAGCTAATAAACAAAACCACTGGAATGGTATAAGTCTTACAAGATTGTTATTATACATAGGTCTAGAATTATATGTGTTTATGATTTTAAGTAGGCTACAATGAAATGATACATTACAGTACAGTACTCGAAAATAAATGCAGAATTTTTACATTACCGACACCTATCTATATTGCCCCTATTCAAATTTTGTCCTATACATTCTTAGTACGGTATAAACATTAGTTTGTCTTTTAATTGTACTCTTAAGAATACCGTAAAAATGAAATAAGTAACAATATCAACAATATCATCCCTTTACCTATAGATTGTATCTTTTTACGCCCAGTTCTAGCTAGTTTTTATGTTTTGTAGGCCTACCTTATGTTTAAATCTTAAAATTTTTATTTTCTCTTCGCAATTTTTTACAGAATAGTTTTGCAAATTCTACATATTGTATAATCTAAATGCTGCGAATGTTAGTTTGCCAATATATTGTGTTGGTAGCTCATGTCTGTTCAGATAAATCTTTTGGGTAAAAAATAATGACGAAGTTTTAACTTAGTTTGTAATAGAGAATATCGGATATTTACAAACTACATTGGATATTTATTGACTTTATCTTGAATACAGGACTTTTTTCTTATTTAAATTACTTAACATTTAGAATCAAGCTGCCAGATTAATTAAGAATTTGTCTACAACAACCAAATGTCATTTTTTGTAGGTTGCAAGTTTGGTTTTTACAAATAGCCTAATGGTTATATATAACAAATAAAAATTATGTCATTCATAGCCATAAATTAACAGTGACTATTATAAATAATATAACTAACCTACAATAAAGTAGTAAACATAGTTATAGTAGTAAATTTTTGCATTGTCCTAGTACAAGGTAGGCTATTATAAATTATCTGCTACTTATCAGTAAGATCAAAGAATGATAGCAACAATGGCAAAATTACAGTGTACGTCTTGATCAGGGTCTCGACGTGCAACAATTTATGCTCTTTTTTGCTAAATTACAGTATAGGACTACGGCTCAAACCCAGATGTTTTAAATATTAGATAATTTTGATCCCAAAGGTAACGAATTTGAAAAGAGACTTGCCTAGTTGGTTACTAGTAAATCCTACACAGATTCATTATTGCATTATAACATCGACGAACATTTACAACACGGCTTCCTGCTGATATCTTTGCAGTTGACGACCTTTTTTATATCAATAGATATTAGTGCTGCCAACCTAATCACATTGTACTAATTGAATATTATGTGTAGGATACACCACGTAATAATAATAATGGTAATAAAGGCCTAATTAGATCATTTGTTTAGCGCAAGTATTAACTGCAATAAAATTATACAAACTGTTTACATTAAATGATATTTTTTATCTTATTATAAATGGGATATACTATGTGTAGCCTATAACATTAAAAACAAGCTATGACCCCATACATATGGTAGGCCTACCGTACAATTGCATTATATTTCTTAGAGTGTAGGTTCTAATCCGGTGTTAATGTCTTAAAATAATATTGATAAAATATTTATAAGTAGGGCCTACGGTACCCTTTTTATATTAATCGTCTGCTAAATGATAACTAGTTAAGTTTTTTGGCGTAAGTTTACTATTCAACCCTTGTTTTGCAGACAACTGCGTTGTTTTACATTCTACTGTTAAATGTTAAATACAGGTAAACATACTGTGACTAAATACTATAGGTTAGAACCTATTAGGTTTTTTTTATTATTATTGTTGCATTTCTTTTACCATAGGTTAGCCTAGGGTCGAATAGCAAACTTCCGCCAGTTTGTTTTAATTACAATTTTATAACTTATGTACCGGTACTAACTCTTTATTTTTCCCGGAAAAGCATTGGAATAGGGAAGTAAAGCAGTGTCATATAGGCCTATTACCGTATTGTATTAATTCACATGTAGGCCTATTTAACATAACTTACCAAGACGTAACTTAACTTAAGTTTACTTTAAAGGGTTTTTTTACTAGGCCTAGCCTTCCTTAATTGTTCTATTAATGTTGTTTTAATAGGCTAATTAGATTTGTTGTTACGTTTAATACAATAGGTAATTAAACAATATGATAAACATTAAACATTGTACAGCATTTTCTTGCTTATATGATGCAAGGAGGCATGTTGTAAGTTTTACCCAATTAATTCAGTGACAATCATAGAAAAACCGGCGTAAGTTTACTATTTGACCCTAGCCTAATATTTTTGGAGACAACGACGTTGTTTTACATTATACCTACTGATACACGTTTACACTGGTACACAAGTATGAGGACTTGTATGAGATACAAGATAAATTGACAAATCACGATACATCTCAGTGAGAAAGCTGTATCGTGATTTGTCAATTTAACTTGTATCTCATACAAGTCCTCATACTTGTGCAGCCTACCAGTGTAAACGTACCTTTGAATGTTGAATACAGGTAAACATACTGTGACTAAATACTATAGGTTAGAACCTTTTAATTTTTTTTATTATTATTATTGCATTTCTGTTATCATAGGTTAGCCTAGGGTCGAATAGTAAATTTCCGCTGAAAAACCTTGTCAACTACGCTACCTCAATCTAGATAAGAAGGTAAACCTTAAACCATAACTCAGCTGCAGCTGCAGCATTTTGTTAATAAAAGTAATTGCTTAGGCTAAATTTTTTCTGACTAGAATTTGCTACAAAAAAAATTGACTACTTATTGTAATTTGTTACCTAGTAAGTGTATAAACCATGTAATGCAAATTTTAATAATGATTCAGCTATAGTAAAACTAATCTAACTTTTACACCATAACCTAACCTTAAGTAATTTTTATTAGCCTATTTTGTAATAAAGAAAATTCCATAACACTACAAAAGAAAAAGCTTTCCATATAGTTACATGAACTTCATACATTTCTGTAATAGGAAGGCCATAGATTGCTTTAAGTAGCCTAGGCTAGGCCTACTTTTTCTACTATGGTATTTAACTATTTATTGTTTATGGTATTCTATGTACACCGTACACCATATCATGAAAGATGTTATTATTAAATAATTCTATATTTATTTATGTAACTTAGGCTACAAATGATATAAAATCTAATAAGTCTTTAAAAACTAATCTATAATAATCTCTTTTAAAACCGCCATAGCCTAACCTAAAAATAATTAAACCCTAGCCAATACACAAACTAGTTTACCAAGTTATTTTTAAATGTTAGAATTAGGTAGCCTACGAACTTACCTGAAATTTAACACTTCGAACGAAGAGTAAATTAATTGTATACAACTTTAAACTGTCCCGTCGAAAGAGATGTTTTGAATATCACAAGTCACAACATTGGAACACTGCTTGAAGAATAAAGAACCAGCCATTTTGCAGCCTTGCATAGCCTATAATGTAGTAAAACAGCATACATATTATTTATTACTTAAAATAAACACACCCCTCTTCGGAAAAGGTCCAGCGGTACTTTTAAAGCGGTAAAGAACACAGTATTTAAATCGTAAAATGCAAAAGCACCATAAAAACACTAAAGCTGCAACTTTCTCTTCTTTTGAACTAGCTGAGAGTACAAAATGTACCATCCCGCACGGTTTGGTTCGGCACTCCTATGAGTTGGGTGAGTTGGGACAAAGAGGAGAACGTGAGAACGTCCTACGTCCTCAGTTTTACAGTTAGTTAGGGGTCTACAGTTTTGAACTTGGCCGACCAAAAAATACGCAATAAATCCTAAAAATATATGGCCTCAGATTCCAGCAGCAATTGCGTGTCTAACAAATTCGTAGGCCTACGCCTATACTATAGCCTATACGTATTTACCAAAAACCCTACTGAAAATACTTTTATTTTTACTTTGTTTCATTTTACATAAACTACAATTAATTATTTTAATTACATAATATGTAGATAAAAAAAATTCCCGTCGAAAAAATGTTTAGCTTATATTTCATTTTGTTTTAAGAAAATAAAACTTATTTAATGCAATAGTTAAATAATTACATTATTATTAGTTGTTATAAAACTTACCTATAATTTTATAACCATTCCAACTGTTAAATTCAAATTCAACAGAATGAACAGTATAATAGCTTCTAGACTGCAGAGATCAGTGTGTTTTTTCTTCTTGTTTTTGTCCAGTAATATTTTGTATGTCTCAATTTAAAACCACACGAATATTTCATGCGATCACAAGCAGATGTTTATTGACTGTTTTCGTTTTCAATAAAATCGTTACCCTTAAACGGAAAATTACCGTTATTTCGACTAAGGATTATAATCGAGAAACTGACGTTTTACAAGAAACGTCAAAAATGAACCACTAACCGTTTTCCAACTTTATATCCTATTATGCGACGTTTTTTTAACGTAAATTACAATCGAAAAACCAACGTGTTAAAAAAGACGTAAAATAATTAATGAATAACCGTTAATTTACAATCTATCCCATTAAACGACGTCTTTTTTTCGTATGTGTGCTACGTGGTATATTTAAAATTGAAAAGTTGTAACAATAAATAAACTACTAATTGTCACTATTTATCTATTTCTATAACAACAGTGTTTTTGATAGTTGAAATTCAGTGAAGAGCAAATATTCTCACGAATGTAGGATTCGAATTGAAATGGGACTTGATTTAAAGGTCCGTAAATAACATAAAATTAGTTTGTTTAAATCCACGAGGGGTTTTAGAGTGGGGAACCTTGTCTTACGAGGCCGACGATTGAGATGCATACTTACGTCATAGATTCAGCTGTGTGGTCGACTTATTATTATTATAATGTAAATATTTATTAAAATATTAAATATATTTAAAATTGAAAAATTATAACAATAAATAAACTACTAATTGTCACTATTTATATATTTCGATAACAACAGTGTTTTTGATTGTTGAAATTCATTCACTAAAAAAATTCTCACAGCTCACATTTTTCTTCCAACCACTCTACGTTGAAAGAAAGCCAGCTGAAAACTTAACACTAACAACGTATAGGCAAAGGCCCCACGCACACCACTGTTTTGTAAGTATTTAATATGTTTTCCACGAGACCTTGCTTCTTCCGTTAATGGTTTATGGCAGGTTCTCAGTTGTACCAGTTTACATAATCATACGATGAGGTTCGTGATTGCCCAACACTCACCAACACCATACAACATTTTCTAACCGATGTTTTAAGTGTAAGTCTTGTAAATGGAATGGTACTATATGACTTGCTCCAGATTAAATTCTGGCTAGATCGTACTGAGCGTGTGGTTTTTGACATTTAGTTAACACATTTGGAATAACGATTTCTTTTCGCGTTCTTTTTTAAATCTACTGCATTTCCTTACACACTGGGCCTCATTGACTGAGTCGTATGTACGTGGCTCGGTCCCCTATAAACAAAAGCGCACAAAACTTGGCTTTGCGCGGTTCACCCGCACGCCAACCACTGTTTTGCGCATTTCAACCACTGGTAATGCAGTGTTTTATTTATAAGTTTAACAAATTAAAACCAACTTAATCCCCCCCCCGCCCCCTACTTGCAACTAACAACACGACGTGCATTTGTGTCTATCTGTCGGACATAATTATAAAAATAAAATAGAAAATTTTCAAATGTCACAATTTAAACAACAAAATCTCTAAAATTAGTAGTAATTTGAATTAAAGGTTTTAACTAAAACCATACATTTTCAGTGAGAAATTCCTTTATATTGATGTGTTTTCTGTGACTCGAACAAGTTCGTCAGCCAAAACATCAAAAAACCGGAAGCACTTTTTTCTATCGGAAGTAATTTTTTTAAGATTTTTCGTACGAGAATGAAACTTTTTGTGGTTTCAAGTAAAAAAATAAATATAATTCGCATTATTTATCACAGTGTGTTTTTTACACGTCATTATAGCTCGCTGGTTACCCTTAAATCGATTAAAATATTAAATGGCATACAGTTAGTTAAAACTCACTAAATGGCGAGAGAGTTAAAACTCACATTCAAGCATTCTGTACCCCATTCTATAGGAAGTAATTCTTGCGATAAAGTAGTGGTTTTTACCACAAGAGATTTCCTATTTTTTTCCGTTTTAAATAAATTTTAAAATAGCTAAACATTAATCCTGCGGTATTAAAAAAGTGCCTAAAAAATTACAATTTATTGTTTCAACAGTTGCTGAAATATAGTAACAAGTTTTCTTATTTTCTGTGATTAAAAATAAATAACTAAAACATTTATTGAAGTTATTTCTAACGA